>CAKAOH010002785.1:0-37313 GCA_916701665.1 Sebastiscus tertius | reverse complement strand
GGACTTTGAAGTAAGCAAATATCTGGAAGATGATGAATTGCAATAAAGCATTCTTAAAACAAAACAAAACACTAACTCTAATGGGTTAATAAGGAAGGAAGGTGCAGTTAACAAGTTTGGAGGGGAAGATTAAGAAAAGCCAGTTAACAATATGGAAAGTTTGTCCCTTATCTCATTTTATTGTATCTTTTTTGTCCTGATATTTCAGTGTTTTTTTTATATTGTTCTTGTGGCCTTCTTCTTTTTGCTGCAAAACAAATCAGACATGAGGTTCTTGGTGTTTTGTTGGAAAGTCTTTTGACAACTGAGCTCTGACATAAAAGCAGATTGACCTGTTGCAACACTGAGACTAACTGCTCACATATTATAGCCTTGTGACCCTATAAGATGTTATGAATCAGCAATAATCCATATGTTCATGCCTTAATACTCCTAATTAAAGCATAATAAAACAGACTAGATGTTTAATTCCCATTGTAAGCCGTGTGCACTCTTGTCACCAAGTGGCTGCCCGCTCGGCTCTTTCCGTCTCTTTCCGCCTTTCTCATTAACATTCCTCACTTGTGGGTGTGATGCTGAAAGGATCTCTCCTTTGCGCCGAGGAGCGGAGACGCGCAGTGTCTCTGTGCGTCTCTTAGAGGAGGAGGTATCAGCTGCCGGCAGGAGGGGAGCGACGAGGAGGAGCGGAAGAAGAGACAGCAAAGACAGACCTACATCGCAGGCGACCATTCCTTCACTGCTGGCGTCCTTTTTCACAGCAAAGCCACCTGCAGAAAAAAAAAAAAAAAAAAAAAAAAACGCTCCTTTTTTTGCTGCAGATTTGAGTTGTTTTTTCTCTCCAAAGGCTCTCCAATATGTGTCGGATCTAAACATCTCTAGACACATTAGAGGAATATCAGACTCCCCTGGTGGATGTGGACACCTTGAAACTGTGGAACCATGGAAAAGATAGTGAATTTATCCGTTTCAGTTCTGCTGGTTTTATGGGGATGCGCGCTGGGAGGCTCGCCCAGTGTTCAGATTGGTAGGTATCCATTAGTTCCAACATAACAAAAAAAAAAAAACACGACTTGGATAAAAAAAAGCATTTTTTTGTGCGCAAAATGTGTCTCACAAGAAAACAATATACAAAGTGTAAGCTGATGTTTGCATTTGGGTTTTCAGGAGGACTCTTTCCAAGGGGCGCGGATCAAGAGTACAGCGCATTTCGGATAGGAATGGTTCAGTTTGGCACCTCGGAATTCAGATTGACGCCCCACATTGACAATCTGGAAGTGGCGAACAGTTTTGCTGTCACCAACTGCTGTAAGTGACAAAAAAAAATATATATTTTTTTCATGTCATTTCATAAGATGTTTGTGCCAGTATTGTGCGTTTTTTTTTATTAAGAGATAAGTGTTGGATACATGTTGGCTGATCGATGGAGATGGAAATCATCTTGAGCTTTGAGGCTTTGAGCTGAGTAGTTGAGGATGAAGGAGGATCGCGTAGGAGGCAGGAGGAAAGTTGGTTTCCACAGTAACAGTCACATCCATCCCATTTTCATTCCTTCAGATTCAGAGATCAAACAAGGCTGCAAAAATATCGATCCACACTCTTTCTTTTCATCCAACTGCCTTTGAAACCAAATGATTTTTTACTAAAGTGAAGATTGTACTTCAATGAATCAACCTGTTTCTTGAACCAAATGTCATTTCTCTGTGACTTCTTTTGCTCTTCCATATTCCATGAGAAAAAGAAAACCTGCATTTGGAACAAATATATTCATTAATTGAGGTTTTTTTCTCATGTTTCGAGAAAAAAAAAGATAGGATTTGCTGAGATGGACATTTTTTTTTTGCAGTGTGCACCGTGTCACGTCTTTTTCTCAGCTCAGCGTTCATCCATTGTTGGCTCCTATATGACAGCAAACATATACACTGATGCACAATGAGCGACGCTTTAACATATATTGAGGATTAAGGATGATTAAGGATTTAACAGCCGAGGACCTAAAAATGATTGTCAGCTCTCTGGGAACATGTATAGAGGATAATAGATCAAACCATCACGACTCAAAAGATGTCTCACATCCAACTCCATCACTTCAGAGTTTTCAGTTTGTATCGTGCCTTTTCTGTCATCAGAAGATGCTGATTTATTTTCTTTGAAATAGCAGCAACAAAAGGTTCTGAGGTGGCTCTTTTTTAATAGCTACAGCTCCAACATTTCATTAGGCGGTTGCCAGGCGACTACTCCTCTCAACAGCCCCTTAAACATAAATCAAACGCTTCTGATTGGTGCGCGCATCTCGTCCAATCGATTTCATTACCATATAAAAGCTTCCTGCTTGGAGAGCATCGTTGCATCCGACAAGATCACAGCCAAAGACATGTCGATGTGCAACATAGAAATATGCATTTTATCCTGTTTGAAAACATTTTAAGCCTTCTGAAAAAGATGAGAATTTGTTGGGTACTCTGGAAATATTTTCTTATTATAGCCTTACTGTTGAAAGCAGCAATCTGTACCCAGCAATTGTATCAGTATGTATTAGCAGCAATTACCTGAGTCTGATTTCTTTAAATGTTTTGATTCTGCACATGCTCCAGAAAGGTCAGGGGGTCAACTTGATGCAACAATTCATAAAGTAAACACAAACTACAGCATGCAGCAGTTCCTATTCTTCATTTACGGCACAAATGATTACTGCTGGCTTCCACATATCCTTCCAGAAATTAACTAATCAAATCATGTAAAGTCAGAGTTTTGGTGAAATCAATGAACTACAATACTTGTAAATTCGTTGAGCTATTATTTTGGCATTTAGAGTGTTTAGTGTGCGTGCAATTAACTGAAGCTCTTTGCACGATGCAGCTGACATTTGGGATATTTCACTCCCACTTCGGCAACACAGCTTCGGTTCAGTTATTGTTGGGCTAACATTTAGACAGCAAATTACTGAAAACCTCCACCAGTGACCCTGAATGGGGGGAATGAGTGGCTATAGAAAATTAACAAATGCATGATGTGTGATGTCGAGCCGAGTGAATGACTGTCACAGTAAATGTTCAAAAGACTGCTAATAGTCTGAGGGTGTTTTTGACCCTCAACACAGCAGCCAGGCTGAATGCATTTGTTTTTTTCTCTCTTCTAATCGACTACTTGTGTGGGAGTTAGAAGCAGGAGGGGTGAGGTGAGGTGTGTGGTGGGGGGGGTTTGCTTTTAAGCCGGTAGATGGCAGTCTGCCTCACAATCCACCTCCATGTGTAATTATAGGGCATTAACGCCGCCACTTTGCCTTTTGTTAAAATGTACTTTATGAGACAGCACGCAGTGGAGAATAAAAGGAGAAATATTGAAGCTGACGTGGCATATTAAAAGCTAAAACTTCATAACGACAGGTTCTTAAAGGCTCGCACACTCCATTACCGAGGAGTTGCTGCTACTGTGGCTGTGTGTCAGGTGTGAGCTTTCACTTTGGATCTAACAAAAGCACATTTGTCTTTAATGAAAAGGGAAATTCAAAACTAAATCAGATTTTATTGAAGTGGAGTACAGGAAGTGAGTGACATATTTGCCCTCATATTGTTGCTTCCTAAAATAGCGAAGCAGCAGATATTTTATAATTTAATTAATTGTATATTTTATAAGAATATATTAGTCTTTTATTTTCTTGCCAGTCTGGTATAAAGACATTATTTAAGATTATTAAATAAGACTCAGAGCATATGGATGTGTAACCCACAGCCATATCACACTCTGGTTGTGCTTGGCCTGTGCAGCAGCATACTTCATCAATGCAGTGTGTCAGAGACAGTGGGAGGGAGGATGATACATTCCTCCATCAATAACGGTTCATCTGGACAGGCCTGCATCTGCTGCCAACACCAGGGGAGTCATTGTGACTGTGTGTGTGCATGTAGTGTGTGTGTGTGTGTGTGTAGTTATATCGGTGTGCCGTACACCCAGAGCGATAAATTGAAAATATTCTTGTTCAAACTTCCTAGAATAGAATCACCTCTGAGACTCTGTGCGGTTAAATGACAAATGCACCCTAAACACTACACTGCTAAGTTATCGACCGATATAACCCAGTACCAAGTACTTCTCCAGTCAAACGATACTGTACCTGCATTTGATCCTTTTGTACCCACATCTAGGCGAAAAAAAAGACTATTTATATGGTTTTACTGGCAGCCAATCACCACAAGTGTTCTTTGATTTAATGCAACGTGTGACTGGCTCACTATACCGCAGCAGCTATACAACCCATACAATCTGTGATATGGTGAAGTCGAGCGTGGTGTATTTGACAGAGTTGGCGGTTCAGCGAGCCAAGATGCCACCAAAAAGTTCAAACATATGGCTATACCACAGGCCTGTGGCGTCTGACAAAAATAAATGTAGTGACGGTGACATTTGATTTTTTGCAACTGAATGCTTCCACTCACATGATGGGTATGGAATGAAGAATGAATGAAGAAAAGAGGTAAACAAATGAAGTAGATGAAGTACTCTATTGGTATCGGTATCACTTTAAGGGTTCTGGTTTTGTACTGGTATTGTAATTTTTTTAATCAATAACAAGGCCCCAGGCATGTTACTGTTTGGTGTTGTATTTTTCAATTTACAAAGGGTTTATAAGCCCTATCTAATGGTATATTAGTGCTTTATAGGTCAGCAATAATCTATTAATAAGGACAGCTTTTTGGTTGCTAGGTTATGATCTATAATACATCAATACAATGCACTTCTAAAGAATTGCTTGTTAGAAAGTGGTACTTTCTCATTTTCTTTCTGTGGAAAACCTGCAAATGTAGACATTATGCACAGCTGCATTGAAGATTAAAGCAACAGTCCATCAATTTACACATAGAAGCCAGTTTCCTCATCGTGAGGAGTCCAATTGAGGCTGTGAAAACAGTTGCATCGTGTTTTATGTGAGTCTGGAGGGAAGATTAAGAAAATAACTCTTGATGATGTCATCAGGGTTATCTCAGCTTGGCCTGGGGGCATTTAGTTTGGAAAATGAAGAAAGATGTCGGAATTTGCAGGTAGAGTATTATGAAAGACGCTATGCAGTTGCATCATGGGATATAGGAATGAGTGTTTTAAGAGCTTGACTCATACTACAAGTCAGGATATAGTATCTGCTGTGATTTTCACCATTCTTTTTTTTTTTAGGTGTCATTAGCTTAGTTCCCAGCTATAAAAGTGCAATACTAAATAGGCTGAGAACAGCTCTAATGGGATTAAATAACCATCAACAGAAACAAAACAGGATTTAGTTTCAGGGGGTGTTGAGCCCACAAGGGGTCACAAGATGAATCTAAGGAGTTGTGAGATAATTATCAGGCCTGGAACTAAGTCAAAACGTTCTGCTACATAAAGTGATGCTTGTTTATCAGTCTTTTCTCTAATCCCTCACCTCACATTATTATTCAAATCATTCAAATGAAACAAAAAGGAACTCTTCGATTGGACTCTGAACTCATAGTTATGAACCCTCTGACGAGGGGTCACAAGTACATTACTTTGTTGTCGTGGTCCTGGGATTGTTCATAGTCTGTTTCCTGTTTTATTTTGAAAGTTAACTACTCATGTGTCATGTTTGGTTTCAGTTCCTGTCATTGTGAGTTTTCCTGCCTTTTTGATTGTCTGCCCCGCCCTGATCAGCTTCACATGTCCCTCTTTAGTCCTGCACTCACTCACCTCTTGCTCACCTGTTCTCACTTCCCCAAATAGTCAGTCACGTTTTACACCACCTCCGTTCTTTGTTCTTTATCTGACAGCTTATACTTGCCTGCCTTTTTGAATCTGTAAGACTTTTTTGGAGTCTGCATTTGGGTTCTTCCTTTGTGCTGGTCCCTGTGTTGTGATATTTGGGGTCATGAGCATAAATAGTTGGGAACCTCTCTGTCGCCTAAAGTTTGCATGCACATCCAATTATCAGTCTCCAGAATGCAGCGCAGCACTTTTGTCATCCACAGTGCAAAATCTGACACCTTTCCTGACAACTTTTGTGTTACTTGAACAACTGAGGCACATCATCATCCTCACACTGTTTTATAATTGGACAAACCACCTACACAACTCCAGCAACAGCATCATTGAAAGGCATTCTGGGTATACATTGCAAATCGTTCAGTTATTTACACCAAAATGGACATCAGCCAGTTCATTATAATTAGCAGAGTAAACTGATCTACAGTAGGGATGAACTTTTCTTTAATGCAGTGGAAAGTGTTTATATTACACAGTCCACCCTGCTATATGCATGTGTGTGCGTCTGTGCCTTTGCTTGCCAAATTAAACATTATATTCCGCTATAGCATGCTCGCATGCTTTTATTTCTAACTCCCACCTCATTCAAAGCAAACCTCTCTTCCTCCTCTGAGAGCAGCAGCGGTTTGAGGTCACTGACAGCCGGCCGGCGATTTAACACTTCAAAGTTCTAGTTCGTCATGGTTGAATCACGTCATACTGTGATTTCATGCATCTACACGCACATTGCATCTCAGGGACGTACGCATTCAGGGACCTTGCTGCATGATCAAAAGCTTTAACTGACCATATATGCACAGCGGAGCATTGGTTATAGCCAATTTATTGTTCACACTTAATTAAGTGCATTCTCCTCCATTTCAGAGGGAGCTGTGAAATATTAAACAGGCCTGGGAGCTGGCCGGTCAGAAAATGAGGCTAAAGGAGCCTCTGTGGATCTTTGCTTGCCCTGAATACAGCCCCCAACCAAGCCCTTATCGCTCTGTCCTCAAAAAACACAAGACTGAGATAGCATCAGTTACAACATGATTCAAAGGCTCTCGGCTGGAAGTCCCCTCCTGTCTCGTATCCAATGACTTTGCTCAGTGAGGAAGGTGGCTCAAAAAGCATTTTGCCCTAAGCTAGGCAGGAAGCAAAGTTGTTTGTCCTCCAGCGACAGTGGCTAGTACATCTCAAAATTCACTAGATACACA
The DNA here is from genome assembly GCA_916701665.1 of Sebastiscus tertius. Classification (NCBI taxonomy): domain Eukaryota; kingdom Metazoa; phylum Chordata; class Actinopteri; order Perciformes; family Sebastidae; genus Sebastiscus; species Sebastiscus tertius. Next base: position 30,354 of record CAKAOH010002785.1, on the reverse strand, counting down.
GACTACATGTTTAAACCAGAATAGGACCTTAAAGTGATGACTTATTTAACAGATGGACTGTCAAAACAGAGCTTAACTTCACAGGATCTTACTTGTGTTTGTTTCCCTCCTGGCTGAGTCACCAGGGTGCTGTTATCCAGAGCTTTCAACTGCTTCTGACAGTCTTCACCAGTGAAACAAGTTCATTCAGTTTTCATAGTGTCGACTCAGTAGTCATCACACTATTGGTGAAAGAAAACAATTGAAAATATTGAGTGTAGAGACATAATGTTTTGTGATACTGTATTGAATCTCAAAAACACTTTTAATATTTAATTAATAGTTTACATGCAAAGATCAACTCAGTCAATACTTTATTTAATTTGCAAAGAGATGTGCCCTTTCAAAGTATGGCTATGATGTGCTATGTCACAGGGACTGTGAGAAATGCAAATGCAGATCAAACTCTTCTGATTGCAGAAAAAAAAAATCTATATTTTTTTTAACTCAGAATTTATGCATATGGTGGTGTGTTCTTTATACTAGTTTTCCTAAAATTAAATTATTTTAAGAATGAATTTTCACGCTCAGTTTCATGAATTCTTTTCTCCATTTGGTTGTTGTTATTTTTTGGCATTTAGCATATATGCACATGAGTATCCAGTTACTATTCATTCTCTGTATATTCACAATGAAACACAGCCTCTTGATCATGAACACCATCTAACAGCAGCAGATTAAAATTCAGTACATGACGCACAATTGATGCAATTTGGGGGTCACCTAATAGGCGTTCATTGCCAGATGGACGGTCCAATCTTTTAGCTGAGCGAGCAACAGATAACTGACTTCAGTTACTACAAATTGGGTTTCATTCATTCATTTACAGTGTTATAGCAACACAGTCTCACAGCAGTTTCATCAACAAACTTTCAACAACAAATTTTTCGTGCAATTTCCAATGAATGTCGAGCAACCCGTGATGCAAGTATAAATTTCCGCTCCAGTCTTTTCAAAATAAAACTACTCAGTAAGGTTTAGGAAAAGATCGACTTGGTTAGGCTTAGGCAAAACAACTACTTAGTCAGTTTTAGGTAAAAAAATGACTTAGTTAGGTTTCGGAAAAGATTCCTATTTGGCTCAAAATAACTCCAAGAGTGCCTTAACTAATGTACTGAAGTTACGTAGAAAATAAATCAACGTTGACTTTTGGTTTCACACTGAACATGAACGCCGGACTCGGGGGCGAAAGTCTGGTGTTTTTTGACCATACCATTCGAACTCCTTATACATGGCGTTTGCTGTTCTTTATAGTTCCAGGCTCACAATTATGTGGATAACATTAATTTTGTGCTGGCCATCACGAAAAAAAAAATAATTTTGTGTCTATTTTGTGACTATTTCGCAAACTGCTGTGTGACTGGGCTGGTTATACCTTACACACTTCTCTCTTGTCTAAGGTACCAGCACAATGTGTCTCTGCACCGGAGCTACAAGACTTATGTCTTTGAATTTATTTGGCAGAGATCCAGAGATTGTCTCCTCAGAACAGAGATCCTTATCCTAAAAAGATGTAACTGAGGCTTTATCCTTGGCCCTCTATCTAGATGTCCCCTCCCATATCTTTCATTTGAAAAATAAAAAACAACTCGTTCATTCTTCTGCAGCCTCTTATCGAGCTCTAAAAGCTTGTACAGCGACAACAGCATGATCAACGGCAACAGCCATCTGTTTCAGGATGTGAGTAAGTGAGGTTTCAGAGCAGGGCTGTCGGCGTGGCAAGAGCTAAATCCATCATCAGAGTCAGGCACTGTGTCACGGAGAGGCAGGGTAGCTAGAATGATTATAGATCAGCTGTCATCTACAACTCATCACTGATATGATGAAGAGCAGTGTCTCCCTCCCTGTTACCCTAAAGCTTGTGGTTGAATGGAGATTCAGTAAAGATGCATAAAAACATGAGCAGATGGTCACAACATTTAAGTCATTTAGGCTTCAGCTTAGGAACTTTTAATTAACAGCAAACCAAGGTTATTCGACAGAAAAAAATCCTTAAAAACCTAAAAAAAAATGTTCTATGAATCATATCAATCTATGTTGAACTACATACAATTAAGTTTTATTTTAATATTTTTTTTCCATTGCTCAGGGAAAGTAACATGTTATGTATTTTAGAGTTGTCCAAATCTTACTGTCATTTTTTGACAAATTATGCAAAAAATATTGGCACAAGGACCATTTACTGGAAGTTTTCCAGAGTTTTTTTTCATTGCTGTCATTAGAAGATGGATTTTGAATAAAGCTTAACCATCAAAAGTGAGAGAAAAAAAAGTAAAAGTCAAATTAGAACACATTAACTTAACTAAAACTAGACACAGAAATACATAGAAATTCTAGCAAGTGATATTTGTTAACATTTTTACAGAAATAACACAGCTTTTAAAGTGTTTAGCAATTTCACATTCAAATATTTTGTAGTTAACTTTAAGTTCACTTTACTTGAGTGAGTCAAATTTCCTTAATTCAGGGAGTAACCTTTTCTGCTGCATGGGGATGCTCATCAGCATGCATAGAAGAGAACCTGTCCTTCTCATCATTGTGGTGATTAAGATTTGATCCGGTTGCCTCGTCTGGTCTTACAGGGTGTTCTTGTCAAACTTATTAGGATTTGAGTGGGTGTGCGTGTTGTGTGTGTGTGTAGAGAGAGAGAGAGAGAGAGAGAGAGAGAGAGAGAAAGGGAAAGATAAAGAAATAGGAAATGATGAATGAAAATGACAGGACAGAGCCAGAACGACTTTACAGTGTGGTAAGCAGAGTGCAGTGAGCAGACAGGCCCTCCTGTGTTGTTCTCATGTTCAGTCTCGCTGAGCATAATGTAGATGTATTGTAAATGTGAGCGCGACTGTCTTTAGGCTGGTGGTGTCCTTTAAAAAGGGCAGGATGACTCAGGCTAAAGGTGATACGATCAGGGAAAAACCTTACTATCTGTTATTTGACAGCAGTTTACCTCTGGTGAAACCCAACAAATAGGATATCCATTTTATCAGTACTTCCACAGGGCATTGTTCAGCATTATACAGTATATAATGGTTTCACCTTATCTAATTAGAAGCATAATTCATCCTGTCTCATTATGTGTAATGTTGTCTCACACTAACTGTTTTCTTAACCTTTCGTTAAAGAAAGTGTCACCTACAGTCATTCCTACAAACAACGGCCATAAATCAACATGGAGGGCTGATGAATACATTTAATTGAAGGTCTACTCTTTTATTCTCAGCCTTGTCTCTTAACTTTGTCAACTTAATTTAGAGCTTTGATCCACTTGAAACATTTCTGTATGTTGTCAGCGGTGCTGCTAAGTAATGTCTATTCTGCAGACATTGCTATTGTGCTCTTGTAAGAACTTGTCCCCTGATGGTTTCTCTACTTAAACAAAAGGTCTCATCTGGACTGTAGCCAACTTCTCAGCAGCTGTTGGCTTGTCAGATGCATTTTTTACAATCGTATAGAGTTTGCTTCATGCATCAGAAGGTGCAAGCTGTAAAACTGATATATTACACTGTGTTCCCTGCTCATACAGAACACATTAAAGAAAAAGTTTGTTTTACATTACATGTAAACATTATGTGATGTTCATTGCATTCTATGGCTGGGGAATATACCAATATTATATCGCTATTATAATATGAGACTGGATATAGTCTTACATTCTGGTTATTTTAATATCATAATATGGATTAAGTGTTGTCTTTTCCTGGTTTTAAAGGCTGCATTATAGTATAATAATGTAATTTTCTGAACTTACCAGACTGTTACAGCTGTTCTATTATTTTCCTTTAACCACTTTCATTCACCCACATTACTGATGATTATTTATCAAAAATCTCATTGTCTAAATATTTTATGAAAGCACCAAAAGTCAACTCTACAATATCATTACGATATCGATATCGAGGTATTTGATCAAAAATGTCACTATATATTTAATTTCCATATTGCCCATTTTACTCGTATTCTCTTTGTCTACCTTGCCTACTTCTATAGTTACTGATTACCTAACTTTCCCAGAATGACTTTCAGCATTCTTCAATAAACAGAGGCTGTGTATTTGGGTGGAAAAAGCAAAAACCTAAAATGTTGTTAAAAATATATATTAAAATGAATGTAGCATGCCTTGTGGCTGTTTTGCATTCTGGTCTATTGAGGCTGAACTGTTTTCTGTGTCTTTTACAATAGGTATCTAAAAAATGTCTTATTTTTTATTATGAGGGACCCACAGGAAAATATGATATCTATCATTCATGTTTCACAACCTCAACTCACTCTGTTATGCTTTTATGACTTGACAATGACATATGATAGAAATAAAAAGACACAACGTGATAAAAGGCATGTCTCAGTGAGAAGTGAGAATATAACTTTGGAAAGATAAGAAATTCATATCAAACTATCATCAAACGTCGAGTCTTCACTCTGAAAGCTTGTTTTAGTCATGGTCCTAGGGTTTTTGTTCTAGTTTGTTTCCCATTTTAGCTTGAAAGTCCTCTCTTCTTGTGTCTTGTTTTACTTCCTACATTTGTTTGTTTCCCGCCTGCGTGATTGTCTGCCCCGCCCTGATGAGTTTCACCTGTTCCTCTTTATCTCCCTCCTTTCCTTGTGTATGTCCATCTCGTTCTCATTCACAGGGCGTCAAACACTGACGCTTTGTCACAACAGGTTGGCGTTTGATTCTGCCGCACAAGGCACGCTTTAGCACCGGTATGAGATGTACGGGCTTTCCGTTAACTACAATGTAAACCCATCTGTGTCAATAGTAAACGTTCAGAGAAATTGCTGTGGTGATGTATTACAAAAAGCAAAAGACACATGGGTCCAACAAGCGGGTCCTACACAGGGCTTTCATCCAGGAGACCGCTATTTGTGTCCTGTAAGTCACGTTTCACTTTCACTTAACAATCAGCTGATCGTTCTTGTCTCCTGTGTTCACAACGTTAAGACACATTTTCACTGTAAAAACGTAGTAATTTTAAGCCCAAATATGTTTTTTCCTAAACCTAACTAAGTGCATTTATTGCCTAACCCATCAAGTGTTTTTGTTTAATTCACAACATTAAGCACGTGTTTACTGCAACCGAAAAGTGACGCCGAGAGGTCTGACAAAGCGTCAGTATGTGACGAGGTGAGATGAGAACGTGTTGGTATGTCCTTTGTCTTTTCTCAGTTCGTCTACCTCGTCTTCATTTCTGCATGGAGTTTTGTTTATCTGTATCTGCCTGCTGTTCCTGCCAGCTTTTTGGACTCACTTGTAAGCCTTTTTGCTTTATTAAAAGTATTTTCTTTGTATCAGACCGCCTGAGTCTGCATTTGGGTCCTTCCTGTCTGCGCTGCTCCCTGCACGACAACAGTTTTATGTTTCATGTTTAAGTCTCTGTGTGATCTGACTGCAGGACACATCTCCCCTTGGTGATAATAAAGTTGAAAAAGCTTCCAATGCAGAGAACTGTTTATTATCATCACAAACGAGTGAAGTTTGGAGTGTTCACAGGGAGAGTTGACTTGGTTGCCAGCTATCCTGCCCTCCCCCCCGTAGTGCGTGTCTCTCAGATGATGTTTGTCCCCATTTAAGGAACCCTGGGTGTTTCACCATGTGAAGGTCTGTAAGGCCACCGTCCGTGGGCACTTTCTTTGATCGGCCCCGTCTCATGGATCAGTCAGGGATGGATTCAGTGGAATGTACAGGGAGTTCACGGATTGGAAACAGGACAGTTTCTGGTTTTTAGACTGGCTATGCAGCAGATGTTTCATTGTGTCTTTGTACCAGGAAGGTTTGTGCGGGGGTGTTCTTCTGCTCTTCTGTGTTTATGTTTTCTTATGTAGTTTTGGTCTATTACCGTGCTGCTCGAAAAGGAAAGAGAACAGTCCGTTCCCAACTTCTTAAAGCATTTCAAAATCAGACAAAGGAAACTATAATAGCAAAGGTGGCAGAAAAGAGTCAAACACCACCAAACCTTTTCCAAGATAAGATTACAACAGCTGCAGGTTAAAAGAACAAAAGTATGCCCTTGATCTTGGCAAATCCTTTCTGTGCATTAACAACTGAATCAGAATAACATTGAGTCTCTTTGTATAGAAAGGAGTTTTCATTTGCACCAACAGTGGCATCACCATTGTGTTATTGATGTTATTGATGGCGACAGTGGCAGCGGTCTGAGAAAAAACACAAATAGAGCCATAGACTTTGAACTATAAACTACATTTGCTTTTTTTTGCTGATGTCCCTTTCTTATCTACAAGCAGGCAGACACTTTAATTTGACTGGTCATTTTTTGAAATTATGGTCTTTATTTTTCATGCAACAAAATACTGTCTGTCCTTGGCTCGTAAGCTGCATTTACCAGCGACAGTGTCTCGTTGCCCCTGTCAGCTCAGCTGTCAATCACAGACATAAACTGTACTGGCTCGCCCACTCAGAGGCTTGGAGGTTAAATGCTGAAGGCTTTCTTTTTATCAAAATAGCAATAACTGAAAAATATGAACAACAAAATAACAAACAAACAAAGTTTTTTTCTCACTTATCTCTGGTGGTACAGTATCTAGCCATGCAAATGTTTTTGGTTTTTATTTACTTACTTTATATCTATAAAAAATGGTGATGGCGTGCTTATATTATTTGTACATTTCAATACTGGAAGCACACAATTAAATCATATTCACCATAAATTCTAAATCATCTGCATTGCTAGATACCACTACAGTTAAGTGAAAAAAATATGTTGGGTTTTTTATAATGTAGGTGAACTGACCTTTTAACGGAGCATTTAATAGGTTAGTTCTTTCTCGTTGTGGACCTCTATTGGTAGCAGTAGTAGAAGTAGTCAACAGAAATGGAAACAATGCTAATAGGAAAGCACTCAATCTTCAGGTTTTGAGCAAATTAATCAATCACAAAACAATATGATACAGCGCCTATAGCATATATTGAAAACCACAATGTCTAACTAGATATAGTGTGCTCCTCAGCGTCATCCTAAGTCAAATTCCCAACAGTACAACCAATTCAAAGAGGGATCAACCACAAGGACAGACGAGTATTTATTAGGTGCTCAGATAAAGCCATTAAATGGACAATGACATGGACGGTTAGAAGGAGATAAGAAAACAAATAGGAGTGAAATATGACGAGGCACAGACAGACAGGACTTCGGCCGGTGGCGGGCCAATCTAGGTCAGCATCGTGTCCACTGGCAGGTGAGATCATTGTGTGCAAAAGGTGTCTGAGAGAGAGGGCAAACAAACAGACACATACAGACGCACTCTCAGAGCAGATATATTCAGCCACGTACACATTCAGGCAGCAGACAGGATGAGTGTTGTGTTGCAGCAGGCAAGAGGCGACTCCAGACTGACTTCCAACTGTCATCTCCTATTTTAACACAGTGAAACTAGAGTTAGATAAGAGACTGTTGGGCATGAAGTAGACAAGAGTAAGGTTGCTCATGTACAGGTGGGCTCTCAGTTTGGAACATGATGGGTTTGGACCTACAGTATGATGTAACATCTTTTCTATTATGATTATTTCGTTTCATATTGCTTTTCATATCTGTGTGAGACTTTTTTTGTATTGTTATTTTTATTCAAAATTGTAATCAGTTAAATTTATTTCATTTGATTGTTTTAATCACAACTGGGGGGTATCCCTGATAAGCCTGTTAGACGTTTGGCCTCCCTTGCATATTCTGTTGTTATTTATATATTTGTATGTGCTGTTAAATAAATCAAAACAAGTCCAACACAAACATTTCAAAATGAAACAAGATGGAAAAAAACAGCCCTCGCATCTCTTAGCAGCCCCACGTCTCCCCTGCTGTGATAAAACAGCAGGAGAAACACTGGGAAAAGAGGGCAGCTGCATAAATTATCGGACATTTTCTGATTTTCACATTTTCTGGCCGGATAGAAAAAAGAATAATAGCATTACATCCAATAAAATACATCCAAATGCTGACCTTTTATTCTCTCTTAGCTCTGCCTTATGGGATTTCAGATAATACACACAGGGACTTTTCAGATTTGTATCATATTGTTTCTACTTGTAACTCGATCAAATTAAAGGCACTTTTACAAATGCAGTTTATGATCTTTGTCAGAAAAAGAAAGGCAAATAACTACTAACTCTATCTAACATTCTGCCTTTGAACTATTAGAACCCAACAGGACACAGTTCATTGTTTCGTTTGTCAGATTTGACTTAGTCCAATGTCAATATGGTGTGAAATAATTTCACAGTATTTTAGATCTAATAGTATTTCGGGAAAGTTCGATGCTATTGTGATAATACTGTTTACCATGACATTTTTGGCCACAATAATTGTAGAATGAAATATCGATACAGGCCCCAACCAAATTTAGTCTAAACCAAAGGTCGTGCCAATCTTGCCAATACGGTAGCTGTCGAAACATTTCACTAAAAACCACAGTCACATGTCAACCCTCATTGTAGCGCTAGAGGAAAAAAGAAATATCATCAAAGTCATTAAGATTCGTCATCTGGGAACTATGAACGTCTGTACATAATTTTGTGGCAATCAGTCTAGTAGATGTTGTGATATTTCACAGGATAAGTGAAACCTTTGACCTGCTGGTGACCCTAGTCAGAAGATCACCAGAGTCAGTGGGCTTCATCCTCTGAAGACCATGACTGTCTGTACAACATGTCATGGTAATTCATCCAATAGTTGTCTAGTTGTAATAGTTGTTGTATATTTCAGTTTGGACCAACGTAGTGGACCCAAGTCTGATAACCAAGCAGATAAACCAGAAAATTATACAGTCTTTTGAAGTAGATTTTAGGTGGCATTAAGAATCATCTTTTCTTTTTCTTTAAAGCTTTATATATTTATAGAAAAATAGTAAAACAACAACATTATTCGCAGAGATACATAACTATCTTTAAGATGTTTTTTTATGGACAGAGCTGTTAGTTGTTTGTAGTGTGTGTAGGTGCGTCGCTGTCCATAGCTCTGAAATGTATCCGAGATCAATAGAGAAACATGGTTTCTTAGCCAGATTTTTTTTTATGGCTGTAAATAGAACTTTTGGTACTAATTCCATTTCCCCCCATTGACATAGATCCACAGACAGAAAAGAAACGACAGGAAAGTGATGGGACAGTCAACAAGAGTGGAGAGAGAGAGAGAGAGAGATGCAAGCCTCTAACAGCTGTTTCTATATGCCTCTCCCCTGCTGATTTTAGAGAATCATTCATGAACTCAAAAAATATCCAGCGCTCTGATGGTGCTATGTTCTAAATGCGAGTGCTCTGATTAATGAATGTTGTCCTTTGATTTTGAAACAGCAGCCTTACGTTGTTGTTATATAGCCTTTCTGAGGCTATCGCCAAGATGCTGCTTCGATGGTCCTGCAAGTATGGATAGTGCAATTGAGTCTACATGATGATTTATTCATGCACATTAAGGAGATTGATTGAAAGCATGTGAGTTATTTTCAAATTTGTATTTACAGTATTATTAATAGGCTGATATTTATACCAAATTAGGCTTTATATTATGATTTATTGGGAGAAACCAAGCAATTCTATGTAAAATCTGGCATTCAGCAGCCCCTTATAGCTCGAATGGAATAATCCTTTGTTTCATAACCACATTTTCACGCCACTGCGATGCTTTGGCTGTGAGATTGGCTGTGGAATCCAGCTCCGTAGGTTGAATTGTCAACTATTCAGGGTCATCCTTGTTTATTACAAAGATCTAGACAACGAAACAAGAGGATTCTGCCAATAGCCTTCACAATGCCAATTTATTGCAGATTCATTATCCAGACTTCATTGCAGATACTTGGCTCAGTTTATCATCAACTCACTTATATTAAGCTGCACTTACTCAATCAAAGAAAGTTTGACTGAACAAAGATACCTATTAAGAGTAAAACCATCCATAACTCTCACAATTCCTACTGCATTACTATCCTAATCACATTTGATACCTTAATACACCGCTATACTCGCTATTTACTTTTCAGCCATGCAAATACATTGCTGCTGAGAAAATAACAGCATGTCACGGTCCATTGTTCTCTTAACATTACATGTTCTGTTTTGTGTTGTGCACAACAAAGCAGCCTTCTGTGCAACAGGGTTGTTTGTCAAAAAAAGTCAGATTTGTATGAAAATCCCTCACAGTGAGGAAGATATCAAATCCCATGAAAGGGCCGCAGCTGCAACCTCAATCTTACTTTTTCATGCTGACTTTATTGTTGAAAACCGAGGCCTCCGGAAGGTCACAACTCCGTTTGCTTCCTTTTGAAGTCGGAGTATTGTGTAATCTCTATATTTTTCTACGGGAGATTTCACTGGCGCTTTGACAAAGGCGCAATGTCAAACGTGTTTTAAGCAGTACAAGGGGAGCACTGTGTATTAAAAATGAAGCCACTCAGGAGTTGCTGTCTTCCTCTCAGTGGGATGTTTCATGCAAATAACAGTCAGTGTGCATCTCATCATCTCCTTTTTATCATTCAGAAATGTTTAACTCTGGCATATCCTCTGTTACGGAGGATGTACTATATTTTCAAATAACCGCACAGCTTCATCACTGCTGTAATTTCTACATGTTAAAGTAGAACTAATGTGTATTCTAAGACTGCGAAATTGAATGCCATTTTTTTTTCACTAAACCACAGCACACTGAATGTATTAATTCAATTATTGAAATGAATGGATGCTGGATAGAAGGCTGTGTGAAGGTCGGGGACAGAGGGAGGAGCTCAGGGCCTTGGAAGAGGGGATGAGTCAGGGGTCAAATGGAGATGGTGAGCTGATGAGAGGCCAAGGGTGATATAAAAAATGTAATTTAAACAGGAACCATCAAAGATAGGATCATGTTTATTGTCTCTTTGCCTCGCTCCACCTCTCTGAGTTGGTCCTTATTCATCTTCAGCGAACACTCAGTGTCTGGTTGCTATGGCAGCTGCTCCCTCAGATGCTGGATGAAGCTGTGTTTTTATAGATGTAACTAATTTAGCTCGGGCAGGTTCCAAGATCATTAGAACATAGAGCAGCAGATCTAAAGTCTGCTTTGGTATTTCCGCTAAAGGTCAGCGGACATACGATATGTTTTATTACAGGAGGCAGATGGAATGCGGACAAAGTAGCTGTGTGTGATGTATGGGCCGACATCATCGAATCAATAAGGCTGAAGAATTCTGTGTTGTGCTTAGTGGGATGGATTGGCGTGCTTGTGCACAGCAACACAACACAGCGCTTCTCTTTCTTCAGATCTAAGATGTAAGACTGAGCTGCTACTAATTGGAAATGTGTTTAACCTTTTTGCAAGATTAGGTGTTACTTAATGAGACGTTTGCGTGTCTCATGATGGACCAATAATTGTGGTTCTTTGAAATATGCAGCATTTATACGTGAGTTTATGTGTCCTCCAGAAAAGCTGTCTATTAAAAATTCCAATCCAGATCAGTGTTTAAAACAGGTCTCACATGACTGAACAGGGAATTAAACACAATTGTTTTGGTGAGCAGATTACTCCGAGCGTAACACACACACACACACACTCGCACACCTTTAGTGACTGAATTCAAGTTCATTTAAAGGTAAAGGGGTTAAAGGGGAAACAGGGAAACGTTTACCTGGTTTCATTAGAAGATATCAGTAAAGCTAGCTGCTCTTACTTACACTATTATATCACTAAGGATACAGCTGTTATGTTAAGAGTCTTATTGCACTTCCATAAATTCAGGGTGCTCGCAAGAGACAGATAAAGAGTGATTTCAATTGTTCAGAGGACACTTTATCACTTTTATTAAGCTCCAAAAACCCCAGATCCTACACCAGTGCAACTAGGTGTCATCTTGTTGTTTGAGTTTATTGTAGAGGATGTTGTAAAGGATTTTTCCAAGCTAATCCATGATGGGAGACTTTGGCCAATCACAGGTCATTTCAGAGAGAGAGCGAGTTCCTATTGGCTTTGCTCCGGCTGGTGGGCGGTGCTTGGTATTTCCTCAGCTGATCTCAACATGGCTGCCGGCTCACAAACTTTCGAATTTTACAGCTAAACCGTACGCTACAAGATATTTCTGAAAACATTTGAGGGGAGAAATAGGCATTACAGTAACAGAATATTGATTCAAATTTGATCAGCGCTGCCTAGTTTGACGAGTTTCGCGAGTGATTGACAGATGCTCAGAGACAGCAAGGCTCCAGCTCGGCTCTGATTGTTTGTTTTCTTCCGGTCTGTATAATCTTGCGGATGCCATTAGGAGCAACGGAGAACACCGGAGGACACAGAGGCAATAAAACGTTTTTCAGATTACCTGACTCACGCACTACTGTCAGGATATATTGATCGTTTTCTAAAAATAACTTTTTTAAATCATATTTGTTCCAATTCCACCCACTGCTGCTTTAAACCTTACTGGTTACAAATTTAAAACAGCTCCTCCAGGACTACAGCATTATATACATACTGTTTTCATTGGCTGAATGACTAATACTAATCATGACTAATAAACCAACTTTCATGTATAACATCAGTAGAGCTGTTTTGATGCTGTTAATGCTATTGATTCAAAATGCACAGGAGAAATGCTGTCAAGTACAGTACGATGTTAGTCAGTTAGTGGCAAGTGGCAACTCCAATCAGCCGTCCAACTTAGTCAGTAACTGGCATATCAGATCTGTTCAGGCAGCTTCCACGGCTCCACACACTGTCGCTCCTCACCTCATGCCTTCAGCTACTGGTGAAGCATTCAAATAACAACAAAAGGCTAGAGCTGAAAGGACGATCGGGACATTGGGGGTGCTCTACAACGATCGCACATTGGGCCTTTAGTATAGAGAACATTCATCTGACTCCGTTCTTGTGAAACCTCCATCCTCCATCCACAGCCTCAGTCAGAAAGCCTCCAGGAAACAGGTCAGTGAACAAAGCGAGAGAGGGAGAAAGAGAGGAGACAGGGAGAAATAGGATGGGAGATGGGAGGAGGGGGGAGTCAGAAGTTGATAAGAACTGAGCTGTACTGTTCTTCTAGAGACCAGCTGCCGGAAGAGCTGCTCGAAGGCAGACAAAAACACCTCCTAGTACGCCTCGCTGGCCCACAGTGACACCTCCCAGAAGTCTTCCTATCGGCCACTCGAGAGCGTGACTGAGAGCTGTCACCCAAGGCAACAGCCTGCGCTGCACTGCAATATATGCCTGTCTCAACAATGAAATAATTTCATAATGATGAGATTTCAGTAGTTTGTTTGCTTTGTCATATAGGAAGCTTTTTACATGTTTTATTCATAGTCATTTTGAGAAATGGCTTAAAACAAGTGGAGCTGTGGAGCAGGAATCTAACCCATTTGGCTCATTTATTCAGTTGCTTTCAGAAAAATGACATTTAAAGCCTCAACACTACATGAAATGACATGCCGAGGTGAATATTGTCTGCAGTAGAGAGGGAACATGGCTGAAATATGTTACCCTGGCAACAGTCTACAGAGGGAATGAAACCAGATCATGTTGTTATGGGCTGCAGACAAAGCTCCTAGAAGTTATAAAACACTGCCTATGCTCCATCAATTTTATAGCTTATTGATACATTTTGATTTCCTTAAGTGTTGCAGGTTACAGCCCGGTAATAAGGTCTTTTTATAATCCTTTAGCTTAAATAAATCCTTTGGGATCGATGTGAATAGGAATTCAGTTGAGGGCTTCACAGAGACGAGAATAGAAGATGAAAGTCAAAATTGTTCTTGTGTCAGAGCCTCAAGTCAGAAACATCTCTGTCTGAAGTGTAATGATAAGGAAGTAAATATTTAATGAAGAAAAGAGTCTGATGTTACATGTGGAAGACGGCAATGATTTTGCTTTCAAAAGTATTTTTGAGTTGTCCTTGTTTCATTGCAAGTCAGACAGGAGGACTCTGAAAGGCCAAATGCTTGAAAGGTGCAAGCTGCCTATGATTCATTAAAATAATTAACATAACATTAACATAAAAAATGTATTAATTAATTTATTATTTATCTTTATTAGGAAAGTCTGGCAATTCTGGCGTGTCACTTTCCGCTCATTACATGCATAGTGTCTTTTCAAAATAATCTTCCAACATCGCTTTACTTAGTTTTTAGGTTTACTTACACAACAAAACGATGTGTTAGGTTTAGGCAACACAAGTACTTGGTTAGGCTTAGGAAAATATTGTGATTGGGGTTAAATAAGTATGTTTGTTACTTAAAATAACTACACTCCTTACATAACTGGTTGTTGTTGTTGTTGTAATTGGTTTCATAGGGGACACAAAAGAGCGGTATCAGTTGCTCTGCTGGTCTAATAATGACGTGGATGGGTTTACATTAGAGTTAGTTGAAAGCTATGTGCGTCACATAACAGACAGGTTGAGAGTGAGAAAGGGTTGGATTTAGTAACCAGGAGATACTGCAGGAATTAACAAATGAGATATGTTGACAATGAACATTTTGCAGATATGTTCAGTATAGAAACCTAATCATCCCTATGTTTACTACAAAACTATTTGCTGATGACAATGTCTTATACTTTACCATGCTTTTATTTGTGACAAAGTTGCCTCTAGGATATTTTGGTCTATATGCATGGGCAATGACCACGAAAAACAAACAAACATACAACAGCCTTTGCAATGAAATTTCATTTAATATCTAAGGCAGAAGAATCATAACAAAAAGCCAAAAGAAGAAGTCTGGAGATGTTGGTCGGGTACAGAAAGCATATGCCTTTTACACTGGAGACTGTGGTTCTCATCCTGTTTGTCACCAACAGTAAACATATTGTTTTCTTGAATCCTGAAAGTGATACTTTCCTAACCTTACCCAAGCATTTTTAGTTGTGTAAACCATACCTTAAACATCAGTTGGCAGGTTAGAAATCCCTCATGAGTTGTTTTTAAACCAGTCATATGGGTCATTTTGGAGGGCACTGGCAAACCACCCAGTTTGTCCAGTTTATTTTAGGTATACAAGGTCAAAATCTAGCCGTGCAGCAACTATATCAGTGACAAATGTGCTCAGGTTGCTCTGACGAAAGGGGTGGTGGCTGTAAGCCGCCTCGCCAACTGGTGACAGATCTGTTTTACATAAAAGTCCCAAAGCCCAGAAGCCTTTTTCTCTGTGGTGAGAACAGGCGTGCTGAAGAGGGTGAGATATCTAACAGTCAGTTCTGTTAGCTGTGACTGGACTGCTGATGATCATCACCACCACAGTGACGTGGTCTGTGTGTGTGTGAGAGTGTTAAACTGATTCATCATTTTGCTGATGCACTGGGCCTCCATTAAATATCTTTGTTGTCCACTGCTGATTCAATGAATGCCCTCTCTAATCATTAGAGCTGCATAAAAACCTACTATAAACCCTGCAATTAAACATTTTCTTGCTAGTTTTATTTCATTTTTTTTTACAATTACTTTTCAAACTAATACTTAATCAAAAGCACCAATGCATGCCAAAGTTTCTTACAATGTTAAGTAATGTTAATTAAAACATACTGCAAATGTCATTAAGCCTAAACATGGTATGGCATCAATCACATTTAAATGTACAGAAAATATAAAAAAAATAATGGCTTTATAATTTGAAATGATCAAACTAAATGAATTTTCAAAAAATGAAAAAAATGTTTGCTAAAAGACTAAATAAATTACCAGGATCTGTCATAATATTTCACACTGATGCAAGGCATAATTAGATGCATCAGCAGAATTTGGATGTTTTATTAGCAGTTCATTTATGCAAGTTTAATCTTTGATCAGTGACAGAGCAGTAATTCAAACAGTGGTGGAGTGGTGGAGTTGCCTTCAGTGCCATGGTGGTGAAAAGGAGGTCAGCTAATTGGGACAGCTAAATATATTTCACAGGGTGCACCTTCTCCTTGGAAGGTGAAACACATAGCCGGAGTCACAGCTGGGACAAATTTAACATGCTGGTGATAATGAGGTGATTAGGACCTTCTGATGACCACAGAGTGCCTGATGAGTGCTTATACACCTGTGGTACAAATAATGTACAGGAACTGCTGCAGGAACAATGAAGTTGTTACTTTAAAGAGAATCTTTTTCCAGAGTCCAGCCATTAAACCCCAACTTTAGACATCACAAACAAAACTAACAAACTGTAACTGCAAATGGTAAATGTTGATTTCTGTTTAATGCTGCAGTAGTCTACACCGAGCATATGCTTTACATCCATGGCACATTTCACTGTAGCCAGTTATTAAAGTGTTGCTTTGGAGGGATACAGACAGCAAACATTGCATTTTCTCTATCTTGATATTATATCAACATTCATTAAGCATTTATTGTACTCAATAAATAAATCATTCTCCTAAATAAATAATCATAATATTAAAAACAGAAATTAATTAACCAATGAAGGGATAAGTAAGTAAAATGCACAGAGATTTTGAGGGATAAATCTTTTTTTCTACTTTATTACACAGCTGTGTTACTCGATTCTGATTGGTCAATCACGGCGTTCTGCAGTCTGTAATTTCTTTATAGCAGACCGTTGCTATGTATAGCAGACCGTTGCTATGGGTGCAGTTCTGATGTCGGACACTGTCGGAACTCTTTTGTGTCAAATTATTGATTTCTTAAGTAAGTAGAGGGATAATGTACAGCTAGTGGGTCATTGTCGTGAAAGAATCCCCTTCAGGGCAATGAGAGACCCCTCCGCGAACTCATCGGTGGCGGCATCGCCCTGTCGGGGATTCCTTCACAACAATGACCAGCTCGCTGTACATTATCCCTTACTTATAATGCCACCAGTCTTTAAACACATCTCTGGGATATGTTTGCTTTTTCTGTGGAAGTAAAAGTGGTCACTTTGCACATTTGTTGATAAACTTATTATGTTGGATTTTGAAAGTTCACATTTTGACTTTTAAAGCTGCCTCTGATAACCCAATCTACTGAAAGACCTTTTTAGCAAACCCAAAAATCTTACAGATAACTTATTAAAGTCCAAAAACTTCACAAGGGCAAATTGGTTTCTCCACTCATACTCAGACAATCAGACAAACAGTTTCACCTGTGTGTGAATGGGCATGCTTGTATGTGTGTGTGTGTATGTGTTCTTGTACTTGCTACATAGTGAGGACCAAAGCAAGTTTTCAACCAACAGAGTGAGGATAGTTTTGAACACGAAGACATTTTGGCCAGTCCTCACTTCTTCAAAGGCCTGTTTGAGGGTTACGAGTTGGTTTTAAGGTTCAGGTTAGAATTAGGTTTAGTGTAAGTTTAGGCATTTAGTTGTGATGGTTAAGGTTAAGGTAAGGGGCTAGGGAATGCATTATGTCAATGAGGGTCCTCACATAGATAGAAGTACAGGGATGTATGTGTGGAGAGAAAACAATTCCACTTGTAGGCAGTGTGTGGATATAGATATACATTTGCAAGCACCAGCATGTGTCAAATCCATTCAAAAAAGGAGATTAAAATGTGAAATTCTGAACCTCAAATCTTAAAGGTATGTCTTGACCTTTAATACAGCTCAGGAGATCAAACAAATTAAAGTTCAGGAAATAACCATTAAGGATTCTGAATCCTTAAAGCACGTGGTGTGTTTGAAGCTGCTGTATCAAGCATGTTACTCTGAAGGCAAAGAGGAAACAGAAACCAAGGCTCTCACTGAAGAGCATGGTGTTGCAGATTCCATTAATGCAATTCTCTAGGCAGTTTTGATAAAGAAGTAATTTTCTTTGCAAGTATTCCAATGTAGAAAGTGTCAATGCATGGCCATCTTCTATTCCACACTTTTAGAGAGTTGTTCTCCGGATCTACTTATTCTTTTTAAATAACACAACCTTTTTGATGACATTTTAAATGCAGCTGAATAAATCTGAGACATACTGTACAGTAATGATTGTCTGTCTCGCTCTTGTTCTCCACATACAGCTTTCTCTTAGGCATACACCACATGTTTCACATCCTTGTCAAAAGGCGACATTACTGGTTTACAGATGAAATTAAAAACTTTCAAGAGGAATTTTTCCACTCACACACCAACAGCCAAACATAGACAAACCAGACATACATGCATAAGTGTACATGCAATGTATTATGCGCTATGCACCATTGTTTGTAACTACAATGTCAGGATTACAAGTCCCCAAGTCGACAGTGTGTTTATCTTACTTAAACATTCCCAGATTAAGTGAGAACTGCATTTTTTTTTCATTTTATCTTTTCGAGCAGAAAGATAGAGAGGGAAAACTTGGTCTTTAACACAGCTTGCAGACCCTGCGGTGAGCAATAATAAGATTTGTTTCAACATTTTGCTCATGGTGACTAATTAGGGTGACCTCATCAACACTATAGAAAAAGATTTACCCAGTCACTTCATTTTTTTCTGTGTTCGGAGAAGGACTTCTGAGGGCAAATACTCCCTGGTTTCATTGAAAATCGGTCAGATGTGACAGAGGCTTAATGGCTTTTTCCACAATCCTCACTGTTTCTAAACGTTACTGTTTGTGGCAGGCTTTTCTTCCTTAATAAAACATTTCTAAATTCCTTATTGAAGAGGCACACGTAGATGTCTTGTCCATTAAAAACCTCTTTTGTTTCATTCTTTTGCTGTCACATTCCAGAGCCAGCAAAATTGTCTCTGAACAGCCGCTGCATTGAGAAATGGGTGAAGTGCATGGCCTCTGGATGTGAATTTGGTAATAAAGTAACATGTTGTCAAACTGTTCACTCTGGCATAAGCTGCAGCACAGTCATGGTGGATATTCAGTCTCTAAGCATGAGCTCAGAGAGTTTTAATCCTGGACAAACTCAGCAAGCTCACCAGCGAGAGTATGCCAGCGAAGAGAGACTTAGAAACATGACAATGGACGGACGTGACACAGGGACAGAAGGAAACGCTACGGCTATATGAGCTTCAGGGGGTGAAGTTAGATATTCATTCTGTTCTATGGTGCCATGATGAGATAGGATGCTTTTCTTTTCTTCTAAGAACAGATGTGAGCTTTGTCAGGCATATAAGTCCCATCAGTGTCATGTTTTGCAAAACAAAATATGACATGAACTTACATGCACTTCTATTTCATCTGCTACAGTAGATAGTTTGATGCAATAAAGGGAGTGTAATGCTGCAGAATAAAGGAGAATGAGGAGTCCATTGGTGAGAACAAGGCACAGACTACATTGTCCAACAGCTTTGTCTAGGCAGAGCACCATGAAGTATCATCAGTATTTCTATCTTTTACTTTTTGAGAGAACATGTTTATTTCCAATATTAGAAAATGGGTGGAAATCAGAAAACAAAATCAGTAATACAAAAGTCCTTGTAAAGTCAAATTTAAAATGATTAATTTTTCGAAAACCACCAATGTCATTTACCGTTTATTTACTGTATATTACTGTGGATAGCTTCTTCTTGCAGCTAAATAAATTTAAGACAACTGATACAAATCAGTGAAAATCACAAAATTGAAAATTATGTCGCAGAGGAAGTATTCAAATAATTTACTTGAGGTAAAGTAGCACTATCCATTATACATAGTAGTTTCATAATGTAAAGGTGCAATACAGTATTATCAGCAAAATGCACCAAACTATTAAAACTAAAAGTACTTATTTAGGGGCCGAATGGCTCCTGTCTGTATTATATTATGTTATTGGATGATACATCAATGTTTAAGCAGTAAATGGACAGCTGTAAAATGCAGTCCATTTACCATTTGCTATTTAATTCTAACTATATACTGTTCAGTAGTATGAACTATAACAATATATCATTGTTTATATGTTCATTAAAGGGTTTGTGTGTAAAATTATAATCTGCAAGGTAACTAGTAACTATAAATGTAGCCAAGAGAACATTTATAAAGTAATATTGAATGGATGAAAGGTTTTACTGTTTGTTTACATGTGTATAATTGCACAGGTGCCACAGTAGCTAAATGAAGAGCAATCAAATTAAGTAACCATCAGATATCTTACCTTGACATAGCAAACTACATCAAGAAAAATGTGTTCTGGTTGGTTTAAGTTAAGTTTTGATCATAAAAAGAACATGTAATGGAGATTTAATAGGGGGTGGTGTAATATTCCCTTTCTCACTATCACTCAGTTTTTTCTCACTACATTTGGGAGCAAATCCGTCCTAAAAACTATTAAAAAAAAAAATGTTCTGAATTGAAATGAAAAAAAATCCTGAAACTGAATTAAAATGAAAAAAAAATAAATCATTGTTCTCATCTCTCACCCATGAACAGAGTGCCATGGCTTGTTTAACATGTAACCTAACATCTCCTCTGAGGGATGTTTCATCCCCTTCACTGAATTTTAGATTAATTAGATTGCGACAGTTAAACAGACGAGACGCACTTTGGGTTCTATTAGCTCCCAGTTAGACAAAAGTGAAATTAGATTAGTGAGGTCTGATCTCTTTGTGGCCACATCACCGGCCACTGTCATCTGCTAAAAAGATTAGAAACGGTGCCACAGACTGATGGAGGCGATCGGACTGCTGTTAGCGTTTTGTCCCCGACGACTATGATGAACATTTAATTGCTTGAGTCGACGGATTGGTAAAAATTTGGGCAGCACAGTGGACGAAAGCTGGCCATGCCACCATTTATTTTGGCCCATTCTTGATGAGCTCTGCGTGTTTTGGGACTCTGGGGGGTAAAAGACAGCAGGCGTTGAAGTATTCTTAAGGATGAAGACGCTGTCAGTCTAAGTAGAAAATCTGATTTTGAAGTGAATGAGTAGCACTCTCACTATCTCACAAAATATCGCTTGGTGTACTTGAGTGAAGCAATTAACTTACTCTTAAACATGTTGGCTCACTTGCCAAGGGATGGTGCATTTAGTGTGGCTGTCAAGTACTTTATGTATTAACCAGCAACACTCAATTCATTTTTCATTAAAGAGAAAGTTGACTGGTGAAGATCATGTTTCTGCTGACCTCTTGTGGTTACGTTTTAATGTTACATTTGTCTTTCCTTTTTCTTTTTAACAAATTTAACTTTTACTTCAGGAACAGTGGGTGTCCAAAAGTACTCCTCCAACTTCTACTCTATTGGAGAGAGAAGGTTTTAGTTTCATTTAAATTTTTCATGGTCCAAGTGAATCTGTCTGTTCAGCAGGGACAAAGTTTGAGAACAGATGAAGACCGAATACTGCGGGCTGCTTCATTCATTCGCCAGAGACAAATTTTAATGAGCTGCTGTTCATTTCGACCCAAACTTCACTAATGAAGCTGCTCGGTGCTTAACCGTACAAGAAAGTGTCTGTAAAGACTACTCACTGTGTGTATGTGTGAAACATTAAAGCCAGGAATTGAATAAACCTTTCTGAAACATCCCCTCTTAACATAAAGGTGGAAGAGCAAAGCTTCTATGTCAATCATTCCTCATTCCCATGTTGCTAAGACCACAGCAGTCACTCTTTATGCAACCCAGCATGCTTCAACTCATCAATGATAGCTGCCACAGCCAGTGCGGAAGTGGCAGGATGCCTACTGTACTTACACCAAGCTAGCTAATATATGATATATGGACTCTAGTTCTCTTTGTCAGCAAGTCATCACAGTTATATTGTGGAAGAGGAAATGACTCATTGGATTAATTACATTGGAGGACACGTATGTCCAAATCAATAAGCCTGATTAACTTACACTTGATCAATACACATTTACAAGCAACATGCCAATCTGCTGACCCTGGTACAATGTTTGAGAAGCAGCCTGCAACCTCAGGTTTGCTTAGACATTCAGTATTCATGTTTATCTTCAGTGCACAATGCCCTTTTCTGGTCTGTGCATAATGGATGTTGGAGGCCAAAGGCACTGTACTCTATGTACCTGTGCATGGGTCATGAATTATTGAACAAAGGTGATTTTGCACAGTCAACAAGATGAGGACCTAATACAAATAACCTGATGCAAACACACAGAGTCATCATAAATGCTGGTTGCGTACCCTAAAAGGATCCTAACAAAGGTGATCATTTAGCTCTAAAGGCCTCCAAAGAAGATGTATTAAGTATGGTATATAATTTATCGTGGACGCATACTCTGCTAATAGGGGGTGGTGAAGCTGTTCACTGTAGCATATCTGCCCTGCAACATATTCTCATAGGAGCAGCCTGAAATGGTTTTCTGCCTGAGCAGAAATCAAACAGAAGACAGCACCATTACAGCATATCATGGTGCAGCACAGATGGATATCCCATATGAAGAATTAATGTGCAGTTTTGGTGAATGCTTGACATACTCAACGTGGCTTATTCCCACTGTATCAGAAAGTCATAGGGCAACTCATAAAAGTTTCACAGTTACTGGCGTACGGTGGATCTTTAACTGTTGAATACAAGCACTCCCCTGGCAGAGCTTATGGAAAGCTATCTATTAATCAGTCCAAAGAGAAAGAGAAAGAGAAAGAGGTGACCCTTAACAGTTGTGTGCAGACTTAATGTGCTCTAAAGGATTGTGATAAAGGACTCAATGTCGGAAGAGTTTGTTTCAAAAAGGAAAAATGTAATCCCTGGCATGAAATAAAAACTCAACAACATGCAACCCTTTAGCCAAGTAGACATCAGGATTTAGAGGATGTGTGCTAAATATCAAGCGACACACCGTAACAAACTTCTTTCCTCTGCTTCAGTCTGTTCACAGTTCTCAAGAGGAGTCTACGCCATTTTTGGATTCTATGACAAGAAGTCTGTCAACACCATCACGTCGTTTTGCGGGACGCTCCACGTCTCCTTCATCACGCCCAGCTTCCCTCTGGATGGGAATCAGCAGTTTATCATCCAGATGAGACCTGATATCAAGGGGCCCCTCCTCAGCCTTATCGAGTACTACAAGTGGGACAAGTTTGCCTACCTGTACGACAGCGATCGAGGTAAGTCATAGACACCATTATTTCTCTTTTGAAAGCATCTTTCCAGATCTCATTCCCCAAAAGTTGCCACCTATGTTGGCATTAAAACAATACCTAAACAAAAGACACAAGCCGCAGCTGTTTTGATGTGTTTCCATTGGAAATTGGACAGAGTCTAATGGAATACATATGGGGCTATAGCTACGCAATGTATTTTCACTCCCAACTCGTCAAATATGGCAGCTAGGTCAGTGGCACTATGCTTCAAACTATGACGCTATAGGTACCCCACGAACATCAGTTTTGGACATGTCAGGGATGCAGTGTCACTTTCCACTCGTTACATGCATAGTGTCTTTTCAAAATAAACTTCTGCATTCACAGGAAATTAAAAGTTTACATTCGTAACATGCATACAGTTTTTTTTTTTTTTTTTCAAATAAACTTCAAACATAGGTCTACTTAGTTTTTAGGATTACTCATGCAACAAAACTACTTAGTTAGGTTTAGAAAAAAAAAAATTGTGTTCGGGGTTAAAATCAGTATGTTTGTTTTGTAAAATAGCTAAACTTGTTACATAACTAGTGTTAATTAAGTACGGAAGTTATGTAAAAAAAAAAAAAAACGTAAATGTTGATTTGGTTTCACACGGGACACAAACAGTGGTCTCTTGGGTTTTTGTTTGACCCGTCAAACCTCCCTTTCCGCCCACCCTAAGCAGAGTTTCACTCTCTTTATACTACGCCACTTGCTCTGCCCGTCAAATAGTGATGCGAATGAGTTTACATTGGAGTTAGTTTAAAACCCAAAGTGTCCCATACAGACACTAAATTGGGAGTTGGGAGTGAGACCGGGTTAAAAGAGCAGGCAATTATTTCTATCATGATTGAAAATACCATGATTTTAATTTTAACAAGACATTGGTCATTGCCCTTTACTTAAACAATGTGATCACATCTCTTTCCATAAAGGGGGCAATGGTTTGACTTCATGCAATCGAAAGATTGTGTTCCAACTGCTTCTTTCAGCACATACACCAATATATGCAGAACCCACTGACTGTATGCACGTAACACAGCACAGGTAAATCAAGGGCATTTTGGCTCCTGACAAAGAGCTTGTCACATACAATCAACTATAGCACCTCCTGTGTTGAGAGTGTGTTTTATGTAATATCAAGGGGAGGGCAGGCAGTCAGAGTCATCGCTGACGTACAGTAGAGGTGAATGTGCCCTGCAGGTGTAGACTTCCACATTTGTTCTACATAGAGGTGTGGCATGTTGTGTTTATGATATGAACAATGAGTAGTAGAAGAGTTGAATCTGGTTTCACAGCTAAAACTGTGTCCCTATTATAGTGGTACACCTTTCTCTATGCAATTATTCAGAGAGTAAGCTGTGGAATATTATGCAGCAGTGCCAAAGGAGAATCTTTAAATGCTAAACTTGTGTTATGATATCTGAACCGTTAAACTGGAAATGAGCTGGGCTTCTTCCGATTTGGATTCCTCAGACACCAGTATGCCTCTTACCAATGAGACTGCACTGAAAACAGGAACTCTCATTGCTTTACTATCATTTTTCATTATGTAAAGATACATTCCCTGATTTTGTTTTTGCACTGTACAAAACAGGTTATGTACAGGTATTTGTTTGGCATATCCTCATACAACAGTTTGTATGATAGCTGTTGAGCAATATGTCAATTTAATGCCTGTTGTATGCATACAGTCTTTTCAAAATAAACATTCGCCTTCACAGCAAAGAACTTCCTTTCACATCCGATATTAAAGAATTTGTTCTTTCTATATAGGTGTGGTTTGTTGGGCATTGAGTTCATGTTCTTTTTTTTTAGCTCTGCCCTGCTTCACATTCACACAGTAAACTTGCTTTTACACCTGGGAGCTACCCCTTCCTTGTACTGATGTCTGGGTCAATGGTGCTTTTTAGTGAGGAGACAGATACTCTCACACCAAACACACACACACACACACACACACACATCCAGGTGGTCAGTAGATTTAAACTGGTGATTAATTGGTCAGAAGCTCTACCTCAATGTCAAGCATCACCGAACCTCCCAGTCTATCAATCGGACGGTATCATTATTACACTCATTATTTATCAGTCTGCACATCTAAGTAAAGGAAAATCATTAATTTTGCAGTCAACGTGTCTCTATGCTCAGCCTCTGCACCTGTAATAGCGGTCATGGATAAGATCATGGACGGATTTTATGCAAGATGAAAAATATCCAGACTGACTTCATATTCAAATCTATTCCTTCTCTATTCTTTGATCCCTTTCATCAG
Source organism: Sebastiscus tertius (assembly GCA_916701665.1). NCBI lineage: Eukaryota > Metazoa > Chordata > Actinopteri > Perciformes > Sebastidae > Sebastiscus > Sebastiscus tertius. Next base: position 5,190 of record CAKAOH010002785.1, on the reverse strand, counting down.
TTTTTTTTTTTTTTTTTCAATTCGACACTCATATAAGTCTGGAAATTTTAATTTCGCAGACGTTTTTCTTCACTCTCTGAATAGCTCTTCACATCCTTTATCATCCTTAAAATTGTAACATTTTCTCCACTCACATCTAGTGTGTGAATATCACACAACATGGTGTGTAACGTGTGAAGACGATAACGACAAAAAAGGCTAAAAGAACACAGGATTGCAGCTTGTTCGTTATCTCGCTGTGCTGTGCCATGTAACTCATTTCGTTGTGTCATCTACTAATTGTGATTCTGTGACTTGTACCCTCGGAGAACAATGCAGACTCCTGCAGCACAGAGGGAACGTCCAGCACTGAAAAGGAAATCTCTTCCACAGATACACGTCCATTGTGTTTTAATACTGTTACTGCAATGAAAGGATAGAATTAAGACCTCAATAGTATCCGGTTACAATGGAATAACACTATCAGGTCTTTTGTTTTTCTTTCTGTCTAATAGGGATGTTCGGCTTTCAGGTTACACTTGTTAAGCTTCTCATTATAGAATGAAAATCATCCATTATTTTTATTTTCAGCACACTAAAAGGAGGAGTTTTGGGATCGCTTTCAGAAAGCACTTTGAGGGTGTTGAATGATACTTGATGAATGCCCAAAGATGGCTTACCAGAACATTTAACTAATACACTGAGTGGCTTAAGGTAACAGGAAGTGGGCTCAGTACTTTCTCTACACTAGTGTTTAGGCTGAACAGTGTAGTGCCAGTGGCTTAGGAGGGATTTAGTGCATCTCTGCTCTGCATTACCTTTAACTTATCGTTTCACATCCCTTACTACTGCTTTTCCCCCTCACACACACATGCTCCTTCAAGTCTTCACTTGATCTATACAGTATCTCCTTTATGCTGCACCCCCCCCCCCCTCATCTTTTTCCACATGCTCTTCTTCCTCTTCTCCCAGAATCCATTGCTAATCTTCCCAGTCAGCCTTGCTCTGACTGACAGCAGAACCTGTCATTCTCCCAAATTAGAGGGCAGGTTCCAGGCAGCTGTTTGAGATTGTCCCCATGCTAGTGCTAGCTCTGACCTGCTGTCTCTACTGTACGTCCGCAATGGCACTAAAGGGCCTGTTGTGCATATTTCATCATTGCATGGCTGTCTAATTAGGTCAGTGTGATCCACTCATTCCCATGGCAACCAGAGCGTGGAGAGACACACACAGAGAGAGAGAGAGAGAGGGATTGTAAGTGACTGAGCGGGTCAAAGAGGGAGCCGAGGAAGATGGGGCAATAGAGTTGCCACTGGTTATGATGAATTCTATTAGCACATTGAGACTAATGGACGAACCAACATCACAACTGTCAGCCGTTGCCAGTAAGTCAGTTTAGATAATGGATGTACTGTATGTGGGCGGAGAGGCACTCAAAGCGTTGTGTTTTGCATTCCTTTGGCTCGCAGACATGTTCTCACTCAGACTTTTAAAAATGCATTTTCTCACTAAATGTTTCATACTTTAGCACTGCCACTTGGATTAATAAAAAGCGAACAAAGAAAGGAAAGAAAGAAAAGGAAATTGCTTCACAATCTTGGTCTTTGATCACCATTCCTATAAAAGCAGGCCAGTATCTTCAGGAATTGTGTTCGATTCTGCACCTCACTATTTATGCCCTGTGTCAGTGTTTAATGCCAATGTAGGAAGTAGTTTGCCCTTTAAGTAGTGATTCAGAGATCCCTCACAGACTTACAATTCAAAACTTTTTTCTTTTAACCATGGCCTTGATCTTTCCCTAACCTCAACAGAGTGTTTAGTTGCCTATCCTTAGTCAAGCTCTAACCTTAAAACTGCTACAATCAATGCTTTTAAATTAACAGTGGATCAAATGACGTGATGTGTATGTGAAAGAGGTCGCTAGTAGTGACAAACTGAAGTTCCCCCTCAGCTCTACAGAGCTTTCTGAGGAAAGCCAAGCTTGCCTTTTGCTGCTGTGGCTCATAGACCGTATGTAAGAAGTGGACGTAGTCACCGTAACGCCACCCATTGGTTTGTAGGGCGCTCGGCCGTTGAACAAAAAGGCAGGTATTTTCCTCAGGAGTTAGTTGAAAGCAAAATAGAGCAAGAAGAAGAGTGAATGTCGGGCTTATATCCATCAGTTGGTCAGAAACAGGACTCCAAATGAATGCTAATGTTGCTCTGTATCTGCTGGATGCGTAAACAAACAATTGTTGTCTAAAATGCCATATCATCTTTAAAGGTGATAATATGTCATTGTTGTGTTCCATGTTTTTGCAGCTTGTCTCCGTTGCCCCAAAGTGGCAAAAAGAAACACTAAAACTAATCTGGTGTTTTGCAGAGTTTTTGGCTAGCGATAGGGTTGTATAATAGTTATGATAACATTTTATTTGACCTAAGTTTGTTGGGTTGTTGCTGTGGCAATCACAAAAACCTTTTCTTACTTATTGACAATGTATGTATCCCTTTACATGCTCTGATTGTTTTAATTAGTATGTTTCACAATTTTTAGGACCTTTGGACCTGTTAAAATACTATTTAAATAATGCAAAAAGTCATGGCCATACGTAAGAGGGTGAGTAGTCTTTTCCTTCTTCCTAAGGAAATTACCATTTGCAGATTCAAATTCGTTTTCTAATGGCAGCACTGCATGCAATCACAAAATTCTGCTCTTATATCTTTCAAACAGAGACTATAACCACTTACCAACTGGTTTAAGTGGTGCTTCGGTCGGTATTATGCAGAAAGTGGACATGTATACCTGGGGAAGGATGTTGGACCTTTACCCCGGTGGATGAGTGAGGAAACAATGGCTTGAAGCAAAGAGATTATAGCTAATGTGAAACTGCAATTGTTGGTATTGAACTGCTTTCCTCAATGCATTATTTATGAGCCTTTTCTCGCCTCATTTGAATAGTTTTCCATCATATTATGCATATGATTATACATTCAGAGATATCAACTCATTGAGATGTTGTTGATCAATGAGCATGAAGTTAAGCTTATACAGTCAAGGCTGCATGTGTGATCACTGGAAGAGAAGAAATAATCTTCTTACTGGGAAAAAGGAAGTTATGGTTTACTGTTACTCCTGAATCACAGTTATAATTTCCTCTATGCTTTATGAAATTGCTGCATAACGAAATGCTACTTTGCATACCAGGTCATGTCTCCTTATTCTCCCCTGACCTTTGAAATCCACTTAGTGGTAAATGTGAGGTCACATACCATCTTTACTCTCCAGTGCATTAGCAGTGCCGAGCCTGTTTGAATGGATGGCACGATGTTGGCTGCAAACCAAGACATAACATATGTCTCATTCTGAAGAGAAGTGATAACAAACCATTCCTATCCGAGGGGAAAATGCATCCTACAGCAGTCTTTGAACTGCAGAGGAAATCAGTGAAGCCAAGTCTCTGCTTGAGTTCTAGATTTAGAGCAGCAACGAAGGTTTTTATTATTTAATTTTATATCACAAGATTAATTGTACAGATAGATAATATCTAGAGTAGAGTGTTGTGCAGCAGATTGGAGAAAGAGAGTCAAATTATTATAAGCACTGGTCTAGTGAAGTTTTGATAGCTTTATGGCCAATAAGTCAGTAATAAATACAAAGATAAATCCAGTCTATTTTCATTTTAATACCATGGGCAGTAATAATAATAATAATAACAATACATTTTATTTAACAGCACCTTTCATGGCACTTAAGGTCACCTTACGTGACAAGAAAACAACAACAAAACATACAATAAGCAACAAAATCGCCAGGAATAACACATCAATGGAATCGACAATAAGACAAACAATAAGCAAGTGATCACCAGGAATAAAATATCAATAACATCAACAATAAGAAATACAAAAAGCAACAAAGCACCAATAATGAAACAAATGCAGTAATGCAATACTACTACGTTTTTGTTAGTTTAATGTTTGTTTCAGATACCAATCCCATTCATTACTTCAACATTTTGGGGGTTTGCTTGTTTGCAATCTTACCCAGAGTTGATAGAGTTGATACCACGTTTTGTGTGTTCAGTGCAGACACTTGTCTGAGGTGTGTTAGCTTGGCACAGGGAAGGATGGAATGGCTAGCCAAGAGAGGAAGATTACACCTTTTGATAACTCCAAAATTGTCTTATTTACATGCTATGTGTGTTCTTAGCTGGCTAGCTTCACTGTGAGGAAAGGACGTGTGGAGGGCTGTGCAGTTGCCGGGGCTAAACTAACGTTACCTCTTGATGGTCAGTGAATCCCTCCAAATTGTTGGCTGGCTGCTTGTTAAACCAACATTTATCGTAGTTTATTTTACATATGTTAAGCAACATGTGAGCGTGGGTCTGAAGGCTTTGGAGGTTTTGGTTGCTTATTTGCTGAAGCTGGACTAAGTATCGCAAGTAATGTAACAAACAATGGATCTAATTAATTTTGCCAATGATTAATTAATAAAGTAATTACTGTCTCGGTGAGTGATACAAAACAAGTGATTGATTACACTTTTCCAAGTAAGTAGCCCAACACTGAAGGCCTCTTACCCACATAAAATGACTAACTGTTCAAATCTTCATGTATTTTTTATGGTTTGCTCGTGGCTGTTTACTCATGGTTAGGTCCATTACATCAGTGGGATTTGACTGAAGGAAAAACAGTGTTGCTGTGGTTACCTTGCGCCCTAATATAGAATATTGGTTAAACTCTTGTTAAAGGATGTTTTAGATGTCTAGTTATCCAGTTTTAATGAAGACCTGTCAGCCAAACAGAAATAAACATTTTCCGTGTCGATTGTATAAGTGAGGTGGTTATCAAAAAATAATGCACAACAAAGGCTGTGACCACACTGACATGGAGCTCTGGGGTATTTGCGACTACAGACTGCATTTGTTTGTTTTTTTATTAATTTGTATATATTTTTTTTATGCTGCACAACTTGAGCTGATTATGTCTATATATCATATATTTATATATATGATATATATTTATATTTTGGTCAATATACAGTTTTCCTTTAATTACACTATGTTTGCACTATCTTTTTCAACTTTTGGGTAAGGCTGTAGCTTTGTCACAGCTAACATGAGTAGCCTTCCAGCTATGAGTATTAATTTTGTGATGAGGCTGCTGTATGTGAGACCCATCTAAAAATAATGCAAATATCATTCTACATGTGAGAAAGTATAACAATCACCA
>CAKAOH010002782.1:0-11904 GCA_916701665.1 Sebastiscus tertius | reverse complement strand
TAGGGAATGAGTCCTTACCCCAAGTGAAGGAGTTTAAGTACCTCGGGGTCTTGTTCACGAGTGAGGGGACGATGGAGCGTGAGATTGGTCGGAGAATCGGAGCAGCGGGGGCGGTATTGCATCCGCTTTACCGCACCGTTGTGACGAAAAGAGAGCTGAGCCGGAAGGCAAAGCTCTCGATCTACCGGTCAATTTTCGTTCCTACTCTCACCTATGGTCATGAGGGTTGGGTCATGACCGAAAAAACGAGGTCGCGGGTACAATCGGCCGAAATGGGTTTCCTCAGGAGGGTGGCTGGCGTCTCCCTTAGAGATAGGGTAAGAAGCTCAGTCATCCGTGAGGGACTCGGAGTAGAGCCGTTGCTCCTTTGCGTCGAAAGGAGCCAGTTGAGGTGGTTCGGGCATCTAGTACGGATGCCTCCTGGGCGCCTCCCTTGGGAGGTGTTCCAGGCACGACCAGCTGGGAGGAGGCCTCGGGGAAGACCCAGGACTAGGTGGAGAGATTATATCTCCACTCTGGCCTGGGAACGCCTCGGGATCCCCCAGTCAGAGCTGGTTAATGTGGCCCGGGAAAGGGAAGTTTGGGGTCCCCTGTTGGAGCTGTTGCCCCCGCGACCCGAACCCGGATAAGCGGTTGAAGATGGATGGATGGATGGATGGGTTTTATTTCTGTAAAAAAAGCAAAACGACGATGGGAGCGGTGGGTACATAATTCAATCGTTGTGTGCCCGATCACCGTGTAACACCGGTAACACCAACTACTGCGACAAGCCTAGATGAATTGATTTTACAATTTATTATGTATACTGTGACTGGTAGCACCCCCTAGTGGTCGATTTGAATGAAACTCTCCGGATATGTTGCAGGCACTCTTGTGAACATATCCTGCAAGTTTGGAGATAATAGGCCAAATGGTTGTGGAGTTAGGTTTATTGATGTGCTGAGCCACGCCCTCTTAATGTTCATTGGCCAACATCTTAAAAACGAAATCAGATATCAACAAGTTTTATACAACTTTTGATGAGGTTTGTCCAATTATGAGCCACAGAAAGTTTGCCAGCAATCGGAGCTTTGGTTTAGGAGGAGATGTCAAAAATGTGTTTTTCAAACTATTCAAAATGGAGGAAAATCTAGTTGGTGGACTACTAGTCCACGAGGCTTTTTTGTAGAGCACATGGAGCTGGACATGTGTGCTAAATTTCAAGTCAATCTGACTTGTGGTGTGACGGGCCCGGTCTTTAAAAGTTTAGAAAATGTTGTAGCACCATCATCTGGCCAATTGGGATTATATTTAATGTGAAGCATTATGACATCATTTCCAGTCATGGTACCAAGTTTCATATCTCTAGCTCGTTCCAGCTCACAGCAAATTGAGCAAAGGTATAATTTAGCATATAATACTACATAGGCCACGCCCACATGCACCAATCAATATGACACTTCAGATCTTGATTAATACTTGCCCCCAGAGTATGTGTACCAAACATGATAAAATTCTGTCCACCGGATCTTGAGGTACAACTTTTTGATGTTTTTGGCGCTCCCTATGGGTCGAGCGAAAAATGCTTTGCTACGCCTATTCCCAAACACGTACTGAAGATATCTACCAAGATTGGCGCCATAGAGAGAGGGTGACATGCCGGGAGCTCCGTACCTGTTTTGGTTGTTTTAGTGTTTTTTTAAAGGTTAGTTGTGTTCTTAGGCCAGTTTTATGTTACTTTGTTAAGTTTTGCTAGTTTTAGGTCTCTTGATAGTTTCATGCTCTATAGCACCTAGTTAAGTCAAGCAACGTCTAAGAATGGACGATGGCGACAACAACAACAACACATCCCCCAGGATCAGTTACAACAGAGGGACACTTCAGAACATCAGAAAGACGAGCACTCACCACAGCCGTGACCTCCTCACTCCGGATTTAACTCTCTTTCCTGAACTGAGGAGGACAGACAGGCGAGCTGAGGTCCGACCAAAGTCCGGGTCCCAACAGAGAAGGAGAGGCAGGCGAGCCGGGGGTCCTGGTTCGGCTGAAATGGCGCACTCATCGCCCCCCACTCCCCACCATGTTACTGGCAAACTGTGAGCTGCGGGCACGGATATTTTTCCAGCCGTACATCAGAAACTGCAATTTTATCTGCCTCATGGAAACCTGGCTATAAGCTGAGGTACCGGACCACGCCATCGAGCCCCCGGGTTTCACCGTCCATCGGGCGAACAGAGACCAGGAGCTCTCCAGGAAAACGAGGGGCGGAGGGGTATGTTTTATGGTTAACAGGACTAGGTTGACCAAAAGAACATCAGGACCATCGGCACCTTCTGCTCCCCTGACTTGGAGTGCCTCATACTGCAGTGTCAAGCTCACTTCCAACAACCCAAGGCACTTGTGGCAAGGACTCCAAACCATGACGGACTTTAAAGGACCCAGATAACAGATCACTAACACAGCACCCACCCTCTTGGACAAACTTAATAATTTTTACGCCAGGTTTGACTCCTCTGTCAGACCCTGTGTCATGTCCTGCCCCACCCCCACCCCTGCAGACAATCAGAACCCCCCCTTACCACCACTGCCTCCCTGCACTTACAGCCCCCATCTCCCTCCCCCACTCTTAACACCACTACTGTCCTACACTGACACCCCCCTTCCCTCTACTCCCACCTCAGCTGAAAACCTGGATTGCCCACCACCTCCACACCCCTCCTCCACGATTTTTGCAGAACAGGACCGTCCCCTCTCCATCACAGAGGCTGATGTTCGCCGGACCCTCCTGCGTGTCAACCCACGCAAAGCGGCCAGCCCAGGCGGCATTCCTGGACGCGTCCTGAAGACTTCTGCACACCAGTTGGCGGGGGTCTTCACAACAATTTTCAACCTGTTGCTCTCTCTCCGGACTAGCCCCACCTGCTTCAAATCCACCACCATCATCCCCATCCCCAAACAACAGAAAGTGACCAGCTTAAATGCCCCATAGCCCTCACCCCCATAGCCAGCAAGTGTTTTGAGAAGCTGGTTAAATCCCTCATCTGCCCCATGCTTCCCCCCACACTCGACCCCCTACAATTTGCGTACCGCCCAAATAGAGGCACAGAGGACGCCATCACCCACGTCCTCCACACTGCCCTCTTCCACCTGGAAGGAAGGGACACCTATGTGAGGATGCTGTTCGTGGATTACAGCTCAGTGTTCAACACCATAATGCCCTCCAGGCTTGTCACTAAGCTCAAGGATCTGGGCCTGAACACACCACTGTGTGACTGGATGCTGGACTTCCTGACGGTACGCCCCCAGGTGGTGAGAATTGACAACCTCACCTCCACTTCATTGACTCTCAGCACAGGAGCGCCACAGGGCTGTGTTCTTAGCCCCCTCCTGTACTCTCTCTATACCCACGACTGTGTGGCAACAAGAGCTTCACACACCATCGTGAAGTTTGCGGACGACACAGCAGTTGTGGGGTTGATCTCCCATGGCAACGAGATGGCTTACAGGGAGCAGGTGACCACCCTGTAGCATGGGTGTCAGAACAACCACCTCCACCTGAAGATCTCAAAGATCAAGGAGGTCATAGTGAATTACAGGAGGGGGGGGGGTTGCACTCACCCCCCAGTCACCATCAATGGCACAGCGTTGGAGAGGGTGGACACCTTTAAATACCTGGGTGTCAACATCAATAGTAACTTGACATGGGCCACCCACACCATCGCTGTAGTCAGGAAGGCCCAGCAGAGACTGTACGCTCTGAGGCGCTTAAGGACCTCCTCAGGGACTTCTACCGGGGCACCATAGAGAGCCTCCTGACAGGCTGCTTCACCACCTGCTACGGCAGCTGCACCAACGTGGACTGTAAGGCGCTGGGAAGGGTGGTGCGCTCGGCCCAACACATCACCGGGTGCAAGCCACCTGGCCTGCAGGAGCCTTACATCCAGCGGTGCCTCAGGAAGTACCTGAGGGTCATTCAGGACACCCCAGGTCCCCACCCCACCACCCCTCCACAACAGCCTGTTCTCCCTCCTGCCCTCTGGTAGAAGATACAGGACCCCCAGGACTCACACCAGCAGACTGAAGAACAGTTTTTTCCCCGAGGTCATCAGACTTTCAAATAGATAATTCATATGACACCTTCTCACACATTTGGTAGCAATCGGACCTACGGTTTAGGAGATGTCAAAAATGCGTTTTTCAAAAAATCCAATATGGCGGAAAATATAGTTAGCTAGACTTTAGTGGTCCAAGCAGCTTTTTTGTAGAAGTAGAATGGAGCTGGACATGTGTGTCAAATTTCAAATCAATCGGACTTACGGTGTGAGGGGCGTGGCCTTTCCAAAATCACGTGTTTGGGCGTTAATTATAGCGCCGCCACCATGTAGCCAATTGGGGTCATATTCATTGAGAAGCATTTGCACATCGTTTCCAGTTATTTGGCCAAGTTTCATGTTTCTATATAATTCCAGCTCACGGCAAATTGAGCCGCGGCATAAGACAACAAATAATAACAAACCGGCACAAACTTAGAAGGGTTCTGCCCCTGCGGGGCTTGAACCTTATTAGAAAAATAAAAAAGGTATAGTTGAATAATTATTTTATTTATTACACATATCATAGCCTTTGTCTGAACATTTAACTCTTTCCCTGCAAAATCATAAAGAGCAGATTCAGAAAACTTTGAAATAATGTTTAATCAATTACTGTTCACAAATATGGAAACCGTTGTGACAAACAATTCACTATTTTACTAAAAGGACGTGAACATTGTGTCGATAAATTACAGCACCCTGGTTCTCATCTCCCTCTGAAGGGGCAACAGGTGTCCTGCTGTGCGTTTGCTCATCAGGGGTGTCAAACTCATTTTAGTTCATGGGTCACATGCGGTCCAATTTGATCTCAAGTGGGCCGGACCAGTAAAATCATTGCATTATAACCTACAAATAACACCTATGTTCACAATTAAAGGGACTGTTTGTAACTTTCTAAGCGTATAAATGTAGCGGGTCGGCACACAAGCGCACTCGCATATGTGCGCTCGCGTGTGGCCGCTGTCTCGTCTCCTCTGCCTGCTCGCCTTCACTCTGAGAATATCTAGTGAATGTACAGTGGACGTTTGTGCAGAAATAACTGCTGCAGCTCCTCCAGACCAACAGAGGTTTCCCGTGTCTTGTGAAGTAACGGGGCTCCGCAGAGAGAAACGTTACCGTCTCGTTACCGACCGGTTGCCGGTGTCTTCCTGTCTTCTCCGGCTGCGGGCGGAGGGAGACGAGTTTCTTGCTGGGGAGCCCCGCTGCTGAAGCCTGCGCTGAGGCAGGAGAAGCAAACACAGTATCAGCATTGATTCATGGAGAGACCTTGGTCTGGTCAGCTAACATTACTGCCAAGCAGCTGAAATATATAGTGATATTGTGCTTTTAGCTGACGTGTGTCGCCTCACTGTTTTGAGCGATGCTCGTTCATGTCCATTTAGAGCGAGCACAAGAAGCACAAGCCTGACGCTGACTTTCGTTGATTTCACGGCCACAGGTGTCGCTGTTAACAAGCATTTCTGAAAGTTACAAATAGTCCCTTTAATGAACAATCCATTTACAAAACAGATGATGAACAGCCTGAGATGGCTACAACTAAAAACATCAACCTTCTCCCACAAAATTATGTAAACTGCATTCTCCATTATGTTTTGAGGGAAACATATTTTCTCCCGGATTGCGGTCGCAGTTTTAAACAGTTTTAAACTGTTATAAACAGTTTTAATCACGTGGTAAACGTTGTAAACTGTAACAAAAAACTACGCGACTAAACGACTTAGTAAAAAATGACTTAAAATGACTATGTTTGTTACGTTATTAAGCTATGGACAAAGACATTTTCCCACCGGCGGCTCCTGCATGAACAGCAGCCTATGCTTGACAGTGTTGTGTCACGTAGCCTGTACGTAATTAAATATTTTTATTAGGACACTGCAAACCCCAGTAGACAAATAGGAATAGCAGTGCATTTTATTTAAAAATTTTAATTAATGACTTCTCTGCAATTGTCACTTTGCAAAGTCATCCAGTGGGCCGGATTGGTTCCTTCGTCGGGCCTGTTCTGGCCCTTGCGCCGTATGTTTGACACCCCTGCTCTACATGATCTCCACATTATTTTTATTGTGAACGCTGCATCGTTAACAATCACCCAGAGGACCTGATATCACGGAGAAGACAGGAGAGAGTAGGCCGACCGGCAGCTGGTGACGAGGGCCGGTAGTCCCCCTTCTTGGGACCTTAGAAAGACTCTTTTAATCAAACGTATAGACATCTATGAACAACAAAGCTTTCTGCAGATACACAGATGTGAGTGACACAATGTGGAGAGCAGATTGGTTTCTACCAATAAACACACAGAGACACGACTGAACTAAGAGCGGCTAAACGATTGGATAGCAGTTTGATGATGTGCTGCCCTCGCTGCACATTGAGGCGGTTCCTCTAAATCAGTGTCTAATGGACGTCTGTTCAGGACTGAGGATTAGATCTGATCTGAGTTTAACTGCATCGTTTAGAGATGGTGAAGGTAAAGTGGAGGATGGAGGATGGAGAGACGCCCACATTCAATACCTCCTTAGAAAACACACTGATTGTCTAAACTAACTGCTTCTGAACACCTACTGAATTACTAGGAACAGCTTTTCTTGACTCATTTGAGTAGACGAGGAAGAGGAGGAGGCAGCTCGTTTACCTCCCACAGCTGTCTGATGGGTTTCTGTGAGTCCACTGATCAATAAATGTAAACTGTGGCTGATTATCTTTGTTTATATCTCATTTGTACGAAAAGAAACAATCTGGAATCACTTCTCATTTTCTGAATGGATTTAAGTAATCTTCGTCCTTTCATTGAATCCACCAGAGTGTTCTCAGGGTTTGGTCTGCTTCTGATTACATGATGTGTGTGTGCTCTCAAGCAAATCTGCACTTGATGTGCGGCTGATAAAACGGTAACAATAGGCAAAAAGACAAAAGGCGTTTCACTGACTGAAATCATGAACTCTTCTACCAGAGACACACAGAGGGCTGTGGTTGATAGCAGTAGGAGGGCTGATTCAACCTGCTAAAACAGTCACTAATACCACTTTCATACCAAGGACCAGGGTTGGACCAGGGTTAACCAAACCCTCCTTTTGTCAATTCAAACCAAGCCAGTCAACCAGTCAGGTTAAACCCTGGTCAGGACAACTCAGATATACAACCTGGGTCACACCTGGGAGCAATGCACACCAATTAGCTCAGGTGTTAGAATGGACGGGCGGGGTGGGGGTGGGGATTATAGAGAGAGGAGATGATAATAACATCATCAATTTGAGCAAAAACATAAAATGTCACAGAATGATGCATGCTTTTGGGATACAGTGTAAATATAGTACATACAGCATTTTTAGCTTTATAAAATGTTTAACTATGTTGTATGCATGGAGCTTTATTGTATGCAAAAACATACAGACAACATACAGATTTATAGTATCTATTCATCAATATGAACCTTTTCTCCTCTATCTATCTACAGAACCCATTTATCATATATCAGATCACGTTGTGTTATCTGTTATGATAATATTGGCAACATTTAAAAAATGATTAGACACCTCTCAAGACTGAAATGTAGATTTCACTCACTCCACCATCCCAGCATAGATTTGCTTCATATAATAGACCTACTAGAGTTGTTCAGCTGGACATGAGGCAACTGTTGGATAATGTAACAGTTTGTCCAAACAATAAAATTAGATTATATTTCATTTAGTTTGCTAATTACTTGATAATGTGATGAACCAGGGCTGGGTTTGTTACTTTACAACAGAGAGAACAAGCGACAGATGGATCTTTTAGCAGGTTTATTTTGAAAGATAAAAGTTTAAAAAGGTAACATTATAAATAGAAGATGTGTAAACACGCTTTAAAAACAGATGTGCTCCCAGCTGGTGGTACTGTGTGGTCGGCTTATTATTAACGTGGTGTGTTTCCATGTAACGTAACGGTGGATGCCTCTCTCATTCAGCAGCCTTGTTATGTTTGTTTGTTTGTTACACTACGTTGTCCCTCACCGTCCCGTTATCTACCTATTTTTTCTTCCTCACCGCGGACAGTCAGGACTAGAGCTCCCGCACCTCGATGTCTCACCACATATCCGTGTTGTTCTTGTCCGTCGTTCACCTCCGGTGTGTCTGACAACATTCCTGCTGCCGTCGCTCCGTTTGATCATGAGCCACGGCAATCTGTGACAGTTACGTCATGGACTATGCACCCTCATTTGCCACCGAATAGGTTTGTCCTGCCCTGCTTGTTAGCGACCCTGGTCTGACCCACCTCTCGACCTGGGTCGCAAAGGTGAATCGATCAACGTGGGTTAACCCTTTCATACACACAACCAACCCTGGTTCAACCCTGGTTGAATCCTCGGTGTGAAAGGGGTATTAAAGGTCAATCACTGAGGGAAACTCCTTCATGATGGAGAGACAGCCCGTTCTCAGTCCCAGGGCGTCAAATACTGACGCTTTACCGACAAGACTCCCTTTAGCGCCGGTATGAAACCGGTGTTCCATTAACTACAATCTGGCCCTGTTCACACCTGGTATTAACATGTGTCCTCAGTAATCAGATCACTAGTGGACCGGATCGGATCTCTCAGACCACATTCAGAGGTGGTCTGGGCCACATGTGACCACATTCTTTTAGCAGTGTGTAGTGAATGTGTCCTGGCCACATTAAGAACTGCCTACTCATCTGATGTCCAGCTGGGATCCGCGGGATCACCATGCTCCTCAGGTGAATAAACAGGCAGTCGAGGAGATGTGTCGCTGTTTTTGTTCCGCTGCTTTGTGCGGAGCTGACACCCGACCGCCTGTTCTCTGTCCTCCCCAGCTCTATGGAGCTCTGTACTCTGCTGTTGCCCGATGAAGGCAGCAGAACTGGTGGCACGGAGGTCCCTGGGGACCACCGGGACAATAACCTTATATTTTGATGTTAATAAATGTACCTGAGTTCACGAATATGTAGGATATTACTACTGACATTCACTGTGAACATACATCTGCTGATGTCTCTGGACGCACCATCAGTGATGTTCCTGGAATCATCAGGTGTTTCGGGTCTTTCAACATCATACACCCTCCTCCAGGTGACCCAGCTGGGGCTGATTGGACCCCAGCTTGTGTCCAGATAGCTAGCTACTCCATGGACTCCATGGCTCTCCTCTTTTTAGCCACAGCCATCTTGAGGCCCTCTCTGCCGCATCGGTGGTACTGCGGATGGCTCTCCTCTTCCTCTCACCTTCGATGCCCAAACTACTGAAGGCTCTGGCCAGGGAACGGGCAGCGAATCCCCTGCATCCAACTTCCACTGGGAGACACCTCGCTCTCCATCCAGCCTGCTGACAGCTGCTGACCAGTCCCGCGTACTTTGAGAGCTTCCTTTCAAAAGCTTCTTCCAGGCGATCTTCCCATGGGACTGTCAGCTCCAGCAGCATAGCTTGCTTAGTGGACTCAGACACAAGGACAATGTCTGGTCACAGGGTGGTGACTGCAATGTGGCTGGGGAACTTCAGCTGCCATTCGAGGTCCACCAACAGCTGCCAGTCCCTTGCCGAGGTCAAAAGCGATGGTCTTCTTGGAGGGTTGGCACCGCTTCGCCCACTCAACTCCTGCGCTGATGGCTTCAGCGATGGTCTTCTGGACCATGCCTCCATCGGTACCGTCCATCTCCAAGTGCCTTTGTGCAGCAGCTGAGGATGTGTTCCAGGGTTCCTCGATTGGAACACAGTGGGCAAGCTGGTGTCTCTGCTATGCCCCACGTGTGCAGATTTGATGGTCGTGGAAGCACATCATACACTGCCTGAATGAGAAATTTGATGCGGCGAGGCTTGGCTTTCCAGAGCTCAGTCCAGGTCACTTTCCTCTCGACTGCATTCTCCCATCTTGTCAAAGCTCCCGGCTGCTTCATTCCCACCGCCTTGCAGGTTCTTGACTCCTCCACTGCTGCTCTCAACTCCTCCTGATCTAGGCGACGTCCTTCCTTCCCTCTGACGGTGTTTGTCTGGGGAGTTGGAAAGGATCCATTCATTCATGTAATATTATGTCACAACGTCTGCTGTAGTAGCCGTGTGTTTACTACGTGTTTATTTGCATATAGAGCGGGGAAGTGAGATTGGATCACAAGTGGTCACTGTAGACGCACACATGGCATTCTAATGCCAGGTGTGAACAGACGTACTTAAAGCCGTCCACTTGTGATCCGATCACTGAGGACGCATGTTAATACCAGGTCTGAACAGGGCCTCTGAACCCATTTGCGGCAACAATAAACGCTGAAAGTGTGGTGTGTGACGTAGTTACG
This sequence comes from Sebastiscus tertius, assembly GCA_916701665.1. Classification (NCBI taxonomy): domain Eukaryota; kingdom Metazoa; phylum Chordata; class Actinopteri; order Perciformes; family Sebastidae; genus Sebastiscus; species Sebastiscus tertius. The sequence continues at coordinate 1,555 of CAKAOH010002782.1, read as the reverse complement.
AAAAGACACACATGGTGGGAGGGAGTGGAGGTGGATGGGTCCAACAAACACAAGGCTTTCATCCAGGAGACCGCTGTTACTGTCCCGTGTTCACAACCTTCAGTTTTATTTTCACTGAACAAACGTAGTAGTTTTAAACCCGGTCGGGTTCTCTCCTAAACCTAACTATAGTGGTTTTGTGACGCCGATGGGCGTGACAGAGCGGCGGTATGTGAGGAGTTGGGATGAGAACGAGTTGTGAAAGAACAACATGTGATTCTGTCTCATTTTCAGTTCTTTGATTCAGTGGTGAGAAGACTACTGATCACTTCCTCAGCAACAAGATCATTCATCTTGATTTAAGCTCAAAACAAATTCATTCCACAGTGCAGTCGACTAGAGACCCACCCTTCTGTGGAAAATACAATTATGAATATAATTATGCACATTACAACACACTACATGACTTATTAGTGCTGAATCTCACAGTGATTTTAGGTGGGTTGAAGAGGAAGGAAACAAGATGGATGTTTATCTGTCTGATTATTTTAACTTTTTGAATAGTTAAAGCCTCTCATTGTAGAATTGTGACTGACTCAGTGGTCGTAACAAAGAGACACTGAGGCAGACAGAAAGACACACTGAAAACTGAACAAGCACAAAACAAGTGGAAAGTATAGAAGCATTACAACGCTCACCAAATAACAATGTTATAGCAGTGAAGGTTTTCCCTTTAAAGTGATCATTTTGAAGATCTTCATTTGAATAAATGTCTGTTGCTGAATGAGGTAACTCAATGGTGACTGAGCCTATGAAAGCCATGGATATATAAAGAGACCTGGATACAGAGTTAGACAATCTGTTTCAGTATGACCACACTGGTCTTTGAAGGAAACTGTCCCACCATCAGACCTGAAACAGGATCTAATGTCACAGGTGAAACAAATCAATACTGAGGAGATGCAAATGGCTCCTGAGAGCACAGAGCTCTGTAGTGTGGTGGTGTAGAGTTGTACAAAATGTTAGATTAACATGTTAGATAATAATAATATTAACTCTGTTAAGGAGTTAAGTAGGCGGGACTAGCTCGATGAGGTGTAGCAGTAAACAAGATGGTGTGTCGGTCAGAGCACCGGAATGAAGAGGAGACGTAACTTCCTTTATCTGGACTGTTGTGTTCCAGCAGTGTTTATTCAAACTCCCAGTATTTTTGATCAGTCTGAAATAACAGATAAACCACCATTAGGCACTGACATCTTGACAGCAACAGGAAATAAACAACTCTGAATCAGCATGAATAAATAATAATTGGCTATACTGTATATTACCAAACCAATAGATTAAAGAGAAATACAACTAATAGTGTTCTGTCCTCGCTAAGTGTTGTCCCCATGAACGTATACTCAGCTATACAGGCAGCTAAACACTCTCCTTATCAAGCTCCAAGGAACAGGCCGATGTGTTGAATTTGGCAGTTTAATAGGAGTAAGTGTAAAACTGTGGACAAAGTACAGAAAAATACAAATCAAAATGCTGCACAGTATCTTACACATATTCAAACAAATAACAATGCATA
>CAKAOH010002781.1:0-46717 GCA_916701665.1 Sebastiscus tertius | reverse complement strand
CATAGGCTCAAAAAATGAATTTGTTCCTATTTATACTTATTTTGTAATGTGTATATTTTCTTTTCTGTATTTTTTCTTTCAAAGGTTTTTCACCTAACCTAATGGCTAATGGCTCATGGCTACTAATCACTAAATGAAATGGATAATAATTCCAAAGTGAAATGAACCTTCAACTCAGCCTAAAAAATAAAGGAGAGAAAAAAGGAAAAGCTGTTTTGTCATTGAGTGGATTCCAGTTAAAATCTTACAGTGGATGTCGCAATCTCTTTCAAGTTTGGATTCTGCACATATTTAAACAAGAACTTGACAGTACATATGAATATGTGAGTATTGTATTGAGATAGACTTGAACAAAATATGAACATGCAAAGAGGTTTCTGATGCAGAATATTTATTTGTTTTTTGTTGCAATCTAAATGTCTTCAACTAATTAGACAACGCTGACATGAAAACAGAGCACAGTTAGATCTGCTGTCAAAAAGAATGCAGGAATAACTTAGAACCATAGAAACCTCTAATTTGATGGTGTCTAATTTGATGGCTGATGGTGTCGTTGATAGTGTGCCTTTAAGTTGGTGCAATACGTGTTTGTTGAAGAGTGTTGCACCTTTAGACATGTTCAGATAGAGAGCTGCAGGAATGAGTCCTAAAACCTCTGTCGGTATCTAGCGGTGATGTAAGGAGATTGCAACCAGCTCTACCCTGTGTGCGTAGAGTGTGTGTGTACAAACTACATAAGCTACAGTCAGTGAACTGACCTCAGAGTCTCCAGTCTACAGTTTGGACTCTCTAGTCCAGCAGACAGCAGCTTCACTCCTGAATCCTGCAGCTCGCTGTTTCCATTCAGGTTCAGCTCTCTCAGATGGGAGGGGTTGGACTTCAGAGCTGAGGCCACAATTTCACAGTGAGTACCTGAGAGTCCACAGCCAGAAATTCTGTCATGACACAAAAATGACAAAATACGTTATTATGAAAGAGGACATTTTATATTTACTTCATGGATTTGATGACTAAACAGTTTGATATATACTTCTTTGATTAACATTTATTCCTCACATCAGTGGTTCAGCTAATCTTATCTCACTGTTTGACATGAAACAATAATTCTCATCACTATCTCTCAAACCTGCAGACTTTAAATACTTGTTTTTCTCTAATCTTGCAGATGAAGAGAGAGAAAATGTAGTTACATTGAGGCTTCCATAATGTCCAGTCTGTCAGTGTGATCTGATCCCAGGTCTGTCTCAACAAAGTTAGCATGAGGCCTTCTTGATTAGAAAAGCATTTTTAAAACTCAGTGAATAAGTAATAATAATATAGTTGAGAAAGTTGATCTCTCTTTGCTAGCTACCTGCTGCTGTCAGGTTCACGTCCATAAATGGGAAAATTCTGTGACTGCTGCCAAACAGTAAAGAAATGAAACAAATCACATAATAATATTAGACCTGTACATAATCAGACATTCATATAATTAGATATTTTGATGACTGCATAGTGTTATGTCATTAACACTCTTTGTGAGCTGAATATGTTTGATGCTCAGAAAACACAATTAATGAACCAATAGTGTTGCATTACTTTCAACATAATGTCACAAGAAAGATGTTATCAGTGTATCTGCAATAAAAACACAAGATTAATCTTTGGTGTGTATAAGATCTCTTAAAAATTCTGAATTCTACCATTCAGCTGTTCTATATTCTCCCTCTCTGTAAATATCAAACCAGTTGCAAGAAACCTGGGCGTTTTATTTGATACAACACTTCGTTTTGAGGCACAGATAAAACAGGTGCAATGTTGTTTCATGCATCTCAGAAACATTTCTAAAATAAAATAATTTTTATCAACTCATGACCTAAATAGAGTAGTCAACACTCTCATCTGCTCCCGTTTAGACTACTGTAATGCCCTTTATTACGGTCTCAGCCAAACTTCATTACATCGCCTGCAACTAGTCCAAAACGCAGGTGCTAGACTGATTACAGGTACAAGGAGATTTGAGCATATCACTGCGGTTTTAGCTGCACTCCACTTGCTGCCTGTCAAATTTAGAATTTATTTTAAGATTTTGTTTTTAACTTTTAAAGCTCTGCATGCTTTGGCACCAAGATACATCACTGAGCTCCTTACACCCTATGTGCCAGGACCTCAGGTTAGCTAGCTCTATTACCAATTTTAAATTTCTTTTAAAAACCCATTTTTATAAAAAGGCTTTTTTAACTCTGTAAGGCAACAGCTTGGTGCACCTATTCCCACACCTTATATTGTGCTCTTTTGGCATACTGTATTGATACAGTACCGCTGGTTACAGGTTTTAGTTTTCTCATTATTTGGTCTTTATGTTTTGTTCTTTTATTGTTGTTTTTATTTTGTCTGTTTTTCATTGTATCTGTGCAAGCACTTTGTAACTATGTTTAGAAAGGTGCTATACAAATATAGATTTTTGTAATTATTATTATATTACCAGACCACTGTTATTGGTGGAAGCTGTGTATTTCCATCTTTTCTGAAACTGTCCAAGCATCTCCTGAAAAACACATAATCCACCAAAGAGCTCATGTTAAAGTATTATTTTACCGTGTGTCTCTGTAACGTGTTAGAGTATTATTTTACCGTTTGTCTCTGTAATGTGTTAAAGTGTAATTTTACTGTGTCTCTGTAACGTGTTAAAGTATCATTTTACCGTGAATCTCTGTAATACGTTAAAGTACTATTTTACCGTGTGTCTCTGTAACGCATTAAAGTATTATTTTACCGTTTGTCTCTGTAAGGTGTTAAAGTATTATTTTACCGGATGTCTCTATAATGTGACGAGAGGAAAATCAGTCAGGTGAGAATGACTTTTCTCTCTCTTAACACCACTTCGACACAATTTGGCTCTTTCTACAGTTACTGTGGTACAGCTTTTCTCTCATCAACTTCTCAGAACTTCATCTGAATTTATTATCGTTTTCTAGGTTTTTGTTTTGGAAGCCCCTCGTTGTCTTCCGTGCTGCTATAACACTCTCCGCCTGAACTGTTACTAATGCATAAACGCATTAAACGCTGTTTAATACATTATATCAGTATCAGAAATACTTTATCGATCCCAGGGGAAATTACAGTTGTTCCATTAAGGAATACAAATATATAAAAAAAACATAGATAAGCTATAAGAAAAATACATTTGAAATGCAAATATGTGTGCATTATAAAAATAAATGCAAATATATATATATATATATATATATATATATATATAACTATCAAAGAAATTACATAAACTTAAGTATAGGGGACATCAGATTACTGCATACCATTTCAGTTTTTTAATGAATACATTGTTACATTTAAATATTTTTAATTAATAAAAAATAATAATTTTAAGTTCCATGTTCTGTCATCTATTATTACATTACGTTTCCTGATGTTTTAGATTTTTGCCGTGGTAGCGTTTCAGTATCGGTATCGAGATATTTTGGCAGGGTTTAGTATTAAGTCAGAATTTTGGTATCGTGACAACACTATCATCCACTCAACTTCACACTTGGTGGGTGTATTGCTGGGAACCCAAGGACGTGCGCTGCCAAATTTGGTGCAATGTGGACGCGTGTTCAATATTATTAAACTTTGAATAAACAAGCGACCAGCGTTCTGTGCAGCAGGGGGGGCGGGGGTTTCAGGGCTCTGCAGACTGAGTCCAGCATGTCGTCCACAGCGGGCAGTTCACTTTACAACCAAACTCTACTGTATTTAACCGGTGTGACCATGAGTAAGCTGTGACCTGTGTGTGTTTTTCCCCCATAAGTAAAAGTATTTCCCCGGTGTCAGACTTGATACTAACAAATAACACTAATAACGTTACCTCCAGGAAAATACACCTACTTGGAAATTACCTCCGCTAAGTGTATTTCACCAGTGTTCCTAACCGTGAGTAGCCGTGACTTGGGTATATGACGGAACTATGTCATGGCAGGTGTATTGCTCAGGACCCGACGAAGCATAATGTCGAGTGTGAAGTTGTTTGTACGAGCGGTTCTTGAGAAAGCTGCAAGCATTCGGCCCATTCTGAACAGACATGCTCTGAACGGACACTGCACTGCCTTGATTAAATTAGAAGAGGCAGAAACAAGAAATCGACTCGCACCCCCGCCTCGTCCTCTTCGCCGCCAGGAGAAGAGTGTGCAGCAGCTCCAGGAGACGTACCCCCAGTTAGCAGATGGCTCAAATTCAGCCAGTGCAAACCCCAGCACCAGGACTCTGATCCCAGGACCGCCCCGACTCCCCGCCGAATCAGCAAACATTCTGTTGCTGCCGTTACACCGGTTAGACCCAGCACTCCACCAGCCAGCTGATCTTTTGTTTTTTTTTATTTGTTTTATCAGGTTCATATGTCGTCTCCATCACCCCAAAAAGATAAATAAGAAAAAACTGTAAAATGTAACAATTATTAGAAATAAATAGAATAAGTGTTCATTAACTTGACAGCTAGAAACACAACCTACTGAAACATTTTTTAACTCAACATTTGAAACAGCTCAAGAACATCTGTGACAAAATACAACTGATATATTTATGTAATAAACACGTGGAACACTTATAAGAATATTATATAGAATAAGAATTATTAAGAATAATTTTATAGTGTGTATATCTGAAGAACTAAACTAGTAATCTACACTGATCTATAAAGTTAATCACATCTGGACTTACTTAGCTTTTCTGCAGTTCCTCACAGCTGGAATCAGTCTCCGTCGTCCCTCTGTTGTTGTGTTGTACTTCTTCAGGTCCAACTCATCCAGAACCTCCTCTGACATCTGCAGCATGTAGGCCAGAGCTGAGCAGTGGATCACAGAGAGTTTCTTCTCTGATCTGTTCTCTGACTTCAGGAAATCTTGGATCTCCTGATGTACCGACTGGTCGTTTATCTCCGTCAGACAGTGGAAGATGTTGATGCTTCTGTCAGGAGGGGTTTTAGACATGTTCATTTGCTTCAGGTTGTTGATGATTCTCTGGATGATTTCTGGATTGTAGTCTGTCCGACCTAGCAGACCTCCTAAGAGCCTCTGGTTGGACTCCAGAGAGAGGCCATGAAGGAAGCGAACAAACAGGTCCAGGTGGCCATTTTTACTTTCAAGGGATTTCTCCATGGCTCTCTTCATGAAGACATCCAGGGTTGAATGAACATGTTCTTCTCCCAGGAAGTCCTTCAGTACCATTGTGTTCCTGTTTGTGTAACAGTGGAACATGTAGACTGCAGCCAGAAACTCCTGAATGCTCAGGTGAACAAAGCAGTAGACGTCTTTTTGGAAGATCACACACTCTCTTTTGAAGATCTCTGTACAAACTCCTGAGTACACCAAGGCCTCTGTGACATCAAGACCACACCGCTCCAGGTCTTCTTGGTAGAACATGATGTCTCCTTTTTCCAGATGTTCAAACGCCAGCCTCCCCAGCTTCAGAAGAACTTCCCTGTCAGCCTTCGTCAGCTCCTGTGGACTCGTCTCATGTCCCTCACCATACTTCTGCTTCTTCCTCTTTGTCTGAACCACCAGGAAGTGTGAGTACATGTCAGTCAGGGTCTTGGGCAGCTCTCCTCTCTGGTCTGTAGTCAACATGTGGTCCAGAACTTTAGCAGTGATCCAGCAGAAGACTGGGATTAGACACATGATGTGGAGGCTCCTGGATGTCTTGATGTGTGAGATGATTCTGCTGGACAGCTCTTCATCACTGGCTCTCCTCCTGAAGTACTCCTCCTTCTGGGCGTCAGTGAAGCCTCGTACTTCTGTTATCCTGTCAACACATGCAGGAGGGATCTGATTGGCTGCTGCAGGTCGGGAAGTTATCCAGACGAGAGCTGAGGGAAGCAGATTCCCCTCGATGAGGTTTGTCATCAGCACGTTGACTGATGACTTCTGGGAGACATCAGACACAACCTCATTGTTGTGGAAATCCAGTGAAAGTCTGCTTTCATCCAGGCCGTCAAAGATGAACAGAACTTTACAATCAGCGAGCTTCTCTGATGTAACCTTCTGTAATGTTGGATGGAAAACATGGAGCAGCATGAGAAGACTGTACTGCTCATCTCTGATCAAGTTCAGCTCCCTGAACGAAAGCAGAACCACCAGACTGATATCTTGGTTTTCCAAGCCCTCTGCCCAGTCCAGAGTGAACTTCTGCACTGAGAAGGTTTTTCCAACGCCAGCGACGCCGTTCGTCAGAACGACTCTGATGTGTCCCTGTTGGTCAGGTAAGGCTTTAAAGATGTCGTGGCACTTGATTGGAGTGTCATGGAGGGTCTTCTTCTTGGAAGCTGTCTCAAGCTGCCTCACCTCATGTTGGGTATTAACCTCTTCACTCTGTCCCTCTGTGATGTAGAGCTCAGTGTAAATCCTGTTGAGGAGGATTCCACTTCCTGTTTCATCAGTTCCTTCAGTCACACATTCACATCTCCTCCTCAGACTGATCTTATGTTCATCTACAACCTCCTGCAGAACTCTATCTGCTGAAAGAGAGAGACAAGTTTGACAACAAAACACAGAAACTTATTATTTCCATTGCTAATATGAAAATAATCAATATAAGAACATATAAAGAAGTGAAGGTTATAAAGTCATCATCCCTTCTTGAAGTCGAAACTAACGTCAACATGATTTTTATGTTTATTTTTAATAGTTTTTCAACGAGTTGCTCTGCATGACCAGACATGTGTTTGTAAGTTAGATAAGGAGACTGTAGCAGGAAAGCTAATGTTGTTCAAAGTCTGTGGCTCCTGTTCAGTTCAGTTCAATTCATCCATCCATCCATCCATCCATCTTCAACCGCTTATCCGGGGTCGGGTCGCGGGGGCAACGGCTCCAGCAGGGGACCCCAAACTTCCCTTTCCCGGGCCACATTAACCAGCTCTGACTTGGGGATCCCGAGGCATTCCCAGGCCAGTGTGGAGATATAATCTCTCCACCTAGTCCTGGGTCTTCCCCGTGATATCCTCCCAGCTGGTCGTGCCTGGAACACCTCCAAAGGGAGGCGCCCAGGTGGCATCCTTACTAGATGCCCGAACCAACTCAGCTGGCTCCTTTCGACGCAAAGGAGCAGCGGCTCTACTCAGTGTCCCTCACGGATGACTGAGCTTCTCACCCTATCTCTAAGGGAGACACCAGCCACCCTCCTGAGGAAACCCATTTCGGCCGCTTGTACCCGCGATTCTAGTTCTTTCGGTCATGATCCAGCCCTCATGACCATAGGTGAGAGTAGGAATGAAGATTGACCGGTAGATCGAGAGCTTTGCCTTCCGGTTCAGCTCTCTTTTCGTCACAACGGTGCGGTAAAGCAAATGCAATACCGCCCCCGCTGCTCCTATTCTCCGGCCAATCTCACGTTCCATAGTCCCCTCACTCGTGAACAAGAGGTACTTGAACTCCTTCACTTGGGTTGAGGACTCATTCCCTACCCGGAGTAGGCAATCCATCGGTTTCCTGCTGAGAACCCTGGCCTCAGATTTAGAGGTACTGATCCTCATCTCGGCTGCTTCACACTCGGCTGCGAATCGATCCAGTGAGTGCTGGAGGTCGCAGACCGATGATGCCAACAGGACCACATCATCTGCAAAAAGCAGCGATGAGATCCTCAGCATACCAAACTGCAAAACCACCTCCCCCCAACTACGCCTCGATATATTGTCCATGAATATCTCAAACAGGATTTGTGACAAAGTGCAGCCCTGGCGGAGGCCAACCCCCACTGGAAACGAGTCCAACTTATTGCCAAGAACCCGAACACAGCTCTCGCTTTGGGAGTACAGAGATTGGATGACCCTGAGAAGTGACCCCTTCACCCCATGCTCCCGCAGCACCCCCCACAGTATCTCATATGCGTTCTCCAAGGCCACAAAACACATGTAGACTGGATAGGTGTATTCCCAGACCCCCTCTGGGATCCTTGCGAGAGTGAAGAGCTGGTCCGTTGTTCCACGGCCAGGACGGAATTCGCATTGTTCCTCTTCAATCCGAGGTTCGACTATCAGCCGAACCCTCCTTTCCAGCACCTTGGAGTAGACTTTATCAAGGAGGCTGAGTAGTATGATACCCCTGTAATTGGCACACACTCTCTGGTCCCCCTTTTTGAACAGGGGAACCACCGCCCCGGTCTGCCACTCCTTAGGCACTGTCATCGACTTCCACGCAATGTTGAAGAGACGTGTCATCCAAGACAGCCCCTCCTCACCCAGAGCCTTCAGCATTTCTGAACGGATCTCATCAATCCCTGGGGCTTTGCCACTGTGGAGTTGTTTGACTACCTCAGTGACTTCCACCAGGGAAATTGATGATGGTCCCCCATCAGCTTCCAGCTCTGCCTCTACAATAGAGGGCGTATTGGTTGGATTCAGGAGTTCCTCAAAGTGCTCCTTCCACCTCCTCAGTTGAGGTCAACAGTGTACCATCCTTACTGTACACAGCTTGGATGGTTCCCCGTTCTCCTGAGGTGCCGGACGGTTTTCCAGAAGCACTTTGGTGCCGACCGAAAGTCCTTCTCCATGACTGCTCCGAATTCCTCCCTGCTGCTGCTCTTTGGGCCTGTCGGTACCTTGCAGCTGCCTCTGGAGTCCTCCGAGATAACATATCCCGGAAGGCCTCCTTCTTCAGTCGGACAGTTTCCCCGACCACCGGTGTCCACCACGGTGTTCGAGGGTTGCCGCCCCTTGAGGCACCTAAGACCTTAAAACCACAGCTCACCGCTGCAGCTTCAGCAATCGAAGCTTTGAACATCGCCCACTGGGGTTCAATGCCCCCAACCTCCACAGGGATTGGAGAAAAGCTCCGCTGCATGTGTGAGTTGAAGATCTCTCGGACAGGGGCCTCCTCCAGACGTTCCCAGTTCACTACCCGTTTGGGCTTTCCAGGTCTGTCCAGAGTCTTCCCCCACCCTCTGACCCAACTCACCACCAGATGGTGATCAGTTGACAGCTCCACCCCTCTCTTCACCCGAGTGTCCAAAACATGCGGCCTCAGATCAGACGATACGATTACAAAATCGATCATCGACCTTCGGTCTAGGGTGCTCTGGTACCAAGTACACTTATGAGCATCCTTATGTTCAAACATGGTGTTCGATATGGACAATCCATGACTAGCACAGAAGTCCAATAACAAACGACCACTCGGGTTTAGATCAGAGAGGCCATTCCTCCCAATCACGCCACTCCAGGTGTCTCCATCGTTGCCCACGTGCGCGTTGAAGTCTCCCAGCAGAACTATGGAGTCCCCTACTGGAGCCCCATACAGGACTCCATTCAGAGTCTCCAAGAAGGCCAAATACTCTGAATACTCCTCTGCTGTTCGGTGCATACGCACAAACAACAGTCAGAGTCCCCCCTCCGCCCCCCGTAACCCGAAGGCGTAGGGAGGCGACCCTCTCATCCACCGGGGTAAACTCCGACATAGCGGCATTCAGCCGGGGATTTGTGAGTAGACGTGGGCCCCGGGCTTCCTCCGGGCCGGGTAACTCTTCCTCTTCCTCGATTCTTCATTCTTCAGAAGTTATCCTAAGACGCTTTTCATACAAAGCAGGTTTAGACCGTACTCTTGTTAGAGACCCAACAAGAGATCCCACATGAGCATGCATTGTTATGCGACAACGGCAAGAAAATAACTCCCCTTCATTAGTGTGACTGTCTGTCTGTGATAGAACAGTGATGTTGTTGCTTTACAGAGATTAATAGTTCTCCATCTTCATCTATGCAGATGGAAAACAAACATCATTCTGATTGGTTGATGCAAAGATGGAGTGCTATCATACAAATATTAAATTATTTCTTCTGGGTTCAGATTTTCTCTCAAAGGAGAACAAAGGAAATGATGCAGAGCAGATATGTATGGTGGAGAAGATCTTAAATGGTTGTCACAACAATAGTCAGTGTATTAAAACAACAAGTCCTGTTTCCAGACATGAAGACATCAGCAGACTGATCTACAGTCTTACTTTTTACTGTGCTGGTCTGACTGGCTGTCTGAGGTCCAGGTCTTGTTCTGGTCTGACTGGCTGTCTGAGGTCCAGGTCTTGTTCTGGCTTGACTGGCTGTCTGAGATCCAGGTCTTGTTCTGGTCTGAATGGCTGTCTGCGGTCCAGGTCTTGTTCTGGATCTGGACATCAGCTCCTCCACAGAAGCATGACTCCTCGTCTTCTCTCTATGGAGACATCATTTTAGAACTAAAATAATTGTTGATTGTTGTTGAAGAATATCAAGACTTGGCCGATACTGAAGCTCAGATTGTCATCGAGAAGAGTTAAAGTGTTGGTACTGAATTCAGCATTCGATCTGTAATGAAAATGGTCCTTTATTTTAACTCTCCTGCTTTAATAAACAAGAATTGTCTGTTTTTCCTATCTGACTGTCTTATTAAACATTTAGTGATCTGGCTGAAGTTTGTTTATTAAAGAGGAACAACGGCCATTTTTAAAACATTAATATTATTCTATTCTAACAAGGAACACCAGGACACCAGTTTTACATGCTGTGTGTCTTAGATTGCTGGTCTATTGCAATATTTAGACCACTTCTAACCTCAGTTCAAACCTAACTAACTCAAACTAAACTGCCCAAAGTGACAGTGAATCAGCAAAAGACATAATCAGCTTTCTTTGACCACTTTTAAAACATTGATATTATTCTGGAGGCTATATAACATGATGGATAAGAAACTACAACTTGCTCATGGACGAGCATATTGCGAGGGAGTGCCGTGAAACCACGAGGTGGCAGCGGCTCATTTCTCTCCTCTACAGTCCACAGGGAAAAAACTGACTCAGAGACTTTGACAGGGAAATAATAAAATGTTGGATTAACACTCACCCTGCTTCAGGCTTCAGTTTTCCTCCTTCTGCTCTGTTCACTCAAAATGGAGTGTGAGCTGACTGACCGAACACTTTCAGGGTTTCCTCCCTGTTCTCATGTACCTGGATCACCTGGTCAGTGTGGCTTCTCCCCTCTCCATTTACAGGAAATCTTTGACCTCAGAGTTTATCTATGAGGGCGTGTGTATCACACAAATCTGCTTTTTAACACGTGTGTTCTTGAGAATCTCTTTTGGCTTGAACAGGTTGAATAAAAGTTTACAGTAAAAACAGTCTCTTACTTTAAGTCTGAGGGTCCAGGTTCATTACTGAAGCCTAGAGGATAACGTTTGGACCGGTCACTCTTCATAGATAGACAGCTGGGTACTGGAGACTCTGCTTTCGGTCTGTACTGAACTCTGCAAACATCAAGATGATTGAACTCATATCGCATGAATCTCTTTTTAGGTCATGAAGGTCGCTCTAAGGTTGTAGCTGTTTTCTTAGATTAGATTACATCTTTTCTTCGTGACTGACAGCTGTCACAGATACTAAGAGCAAGAGTTTATTTGACGAAATCTGTTAAATTGTAGTTGGCAAATACATTTGTGTAGAAATTGGAATTTAGCAGCTCTCTTTCTTTGCAGGTTCATTACTGAAGTGTAGAGTAATATCTTTAGATATTGCTAAACCAAGCCCCCGAGAAGAGTGCCGGGATTTGAAGCAAATTTTTCGTAGTGGATAAAAGGAGCGTTTCAGACAGAGGGTGAATACAGATATATTCAGGCAGATGGTATGAAAAATAATGTAGCATTGTCAGGGTAAAAGTAGGCTGGTTCCCCTGAATGTTTAAAGGCAGATCAATAAGATTACTTCCTGAACAGATTTCACCATCAGCAGATGGATTTATTAGTAGTTTAGCTTTTGAAATCATGCTAACATCACATATCTGCTAGTGGTTGGTTCGCTTGCTTTCACACCAGAAACGAAAAGCTTCCAGAGTTGGCTTGGAAGCCGACCGAGACCAAACTTTTAAGGTGGACCTGAGTTTGGTTGTTTGGTCTTCACCAGAGTTTGAATGAGCTCTCACACCAGCTCAAACAAACTGTACTAACTGTACAGACTTGAGTTTGTTTTAACACAACAGAACGGGTCGTGAGTGAAAGCAAGCTGTTTCGCTAGCAAGGGAGTAAATGCAGAACAAACCGTAAACTGCTTAGGGGAGTATTCGATGATTATCTCCTTTAGTTGGTCATATATCACAGCTAATTAGCAATACAACCCAAAGTTCTACCAAAGTTCAGCATCGCTTCAACTGCGATTAGAAGTTACTGGTGACCCAGACCTTTGTCCAGCGATATCTCTGTTAATTGTACTGCTAATGAAAATATTCTGCAACATTTTGGAATATTTAGCGCCTATTTAGCGGCCATTTTGAAAAGGAGCATGCCACGCCCCCCGGGGGCCAAATTTGCTGTGCCCCGATATCTACATCTTTTCATAACATATACACCTACATCTGTGCCGAATCTGTTGCTTCTATCACAAAATGCACAATTGTTAGAAATATTTCAGCTTCGCTGCCCCACTACCACCCTGCTTCAGACTACAGTCTTCCTCCTTCTGCTCTGTTATTCATTTACAGGAAACCTTTGACCTTTTGAGTTTATCTATGAGGGTGTGTGTATCACACAAATCAGCTTTCTAACACGGAGTGTTCATGAGAATCTCCTTTAACTTGAACAGGTTGAATTAAAATGAGTTTTGGTCAAATGTTATCTCATTTTATGTTTAAATCAATGTGAATAAAAACTAATGTGCTTTTTCTGTTTGTTTTTCAGACTTATATGACTAAGATTCTTCTCAACATCTGAAAGAAAGAAATATTGCCAGTTATATAATAAAAAATATTTAAGCCATTTTCCTGAGTTGCAACTCTTTTTCATAATCCAAGCATAGATGGTAGCCAGAAATGACACTTCTTCTTGTTCAATAAGTACAACATGAAGTTGCATTTTGAGGAATATAAATCTTTTAGCACATTGTTTTGTCTTCATCATCAATGCATCATCATCCAACAGGTCAGCTTACAGTAAAAACAGTCTCTTACTTTGATTCCGAGGGTCCAGGTTCATTACTGAAGCCTGGAGGATAACGTTTGGACCGGTCACTCTTCATAGACAGACAGCTGGGTACAGGAGACTCTGCTCTCGGTCTGTACTGCACTCTGCAAACACCAAGCTGATTGAACTCATATCACATGAATCCTTGATAAATTCTCTAATGTTAAAGCCATCTAATTAGCTCTAAATACACAAACTACTGCTACTGTCAATAATTAGGAGGTTTAAAAATGTGTAGCCGTCCTATTTGACTGACAGCTGTCACAGATACTAAGAGGAAGATGACACAAATGATTGAGCTTTATCTGTGTCACAAGAAGCTTGTTAAATTTTAGTTGGCAAATAAACTTCAGTAAAAACTTTAACATACAAACAAAATCAACAGAAAACATTGGCGGAGATGCTGAAAAATGAGTGATGTAAATGAGTTAGTAGCAACTCTAACTTTGACTCTGAGGGTCCAGGTTCATTACTGAAGCCTAGAGGATAACATTTGGACCGGTCACTCTTCATAGACAGACAGCTGGGTACTGGAGACTCTGCTTTCGGTCTGTACTGAACTCTGCAAACATCAAGATGATTGAACTCATATCACATGAATCTCTTTTTAGGTCATTAAGGTCGCTCTAAACACACAACACTACTGCTACTGTCGACAATAAGGAGGGTTAAAAGCTTGTAGCTGTTTTCTTAGATTAGATTACATCTTTTCTTGGTGACTGACAGCTGTCACAGATACTAAGAGCAAAAGTTTATTTGACAAAATCTGTTAAATTGTAGTTGGCAAATACATTTGTGTAGAAATTGGAATTTAGCAGCTCTCTTTCTTTGTGTCTGAGGGTGCAAGTTCATTACTGAAATGTAGAGGAATATCTTTAGATATTGCTAAACCAAGCCCCCAGGAAGAGCGCGGGGATTTGAAGCAAATTTTTCGTAGTGGATAAAAGGTGCGTTTCAGACAGAGGGTGAATACAGGTATATTCAGGCAGACGGTATGAAAAATAATGTAGCATTGTCAGGGTAAACGTAGGCTGGTTCCCTTGAATGTTTAAATACAGATCAATAAGATTACTTCCTGAACAGATTTCACCGTCAGCAGATGGATTCATTAGTAGTTTAGCTTTTGAAATCATGCTAACATCACATATCTGCTAGTGGTTGGTTCGCTTGCTTTCACACCAGAAACGAAAAGCTCCCAGAGTTGGCTTGGAAGCCGACCAAGACCAAACTTTTAAGGTGGACCTGAGTTTGGTTGTTTGGTCTTCACCAGAGTTTGAATGAGCTTTCACACCAACCCAAACAAACTGTACTAACTGTACAGACCTGAGTTTGTTTTAACCCAACAGAACGGGTCATGAGTGAAAGCAACCTGTTTCGCTAGCAATGGAGTAAATAGAGAGAGAGAAGAAAATGCAGAACAAACCGTAATCCGCTGACGGGAGCAATAGATGATGATTATCTCCTTTAGTAGGTCATATATCATGGCTAATTAGCAATACAACCCAAAGTTCTACCAAAGTTCAGCATCGCTTTAACTGCAATTAGAAGTTACTGGTGACCCAGACCTTTGTCCAGCGATATCTCTGTCAATTTTACTAGTAATGAAAATATTCTGCAACATTTTGGAATATTTAGCGCCTATTTAGCGGCCATTTTGAAAAGGAGCATGCCACGCCCCCCGGGGGCCAAATTTGCTGTGCCCCGATAACTACATCTTTTCATAACATATACACCTACATCTGTGCCGAATCTGTTGCTTTTATCACAAAATGTACAATTGTTAGAAATATTTCAGCTTCGCTGCCCCACTACCACCCTGCTTCAGTCTACAGTCTTCCTCCTTCTGCTGTTATTCATTTACAGTAAATCTTTGACCTTTGAGTTTATCTATGAGAGAGTGTGTATTACAAAAATCAGCTTTTTAACACAGAGTGTTCATGAGAATCTCTTTTAGCTCGAACAGGTTGAATTAAAATGAGTTTTGGTCAAATTTTATTTCATTTTTATGTTTAAATCAATGTGATTAAAAACTTATGTGCTTTTTCTGTTTGTTTTTTCAGACTTATATGACTGAGATTCTTCTCAACATCTGAAAGAAAAAACTATTGTCTGTTACATAATAAAAAATAATTTAAGCCATTTTCCTAATGCTATTACTATTTTTCATAATGCAAACATAGATGGTAGCCAGAAATGACACTTCTTCTTGCTTAATTGGTACAACATGAAGCTGTATTTTGGGGAATATAAATTTGTTAGCAGAACATTTAGTCTTCTTCCTCAATGCATCATCATCCACCATGTCAGCTTACAGTAAAAACAGTCTCTTACTTTGACTCTGAGGGTCCAGGTTCATTATTGAAGCACAGAGGAAGACCTTTGGACCGGTCACTCTTCAGAGACAAACACCCAGAGACTAGAGACTGTGCTCTGTCCTCCTCTTTCTCCATACAATCACTCCTCTTCTGATCTGAAGTCAGTCCGAGAGGTAAAACAGGAACACTGACTGTGAGCATTTAAAGGAAACAAGTAAGTACAAGACTCACAGGCAAGGCTGAGAGAACATGAAGTAACACATACAGTATACAGTTACATAAAACCATCCAGCACTCCACCTGGTCAGTTCTCTTTAAATCTCTGCTTGTTTTCTTGGGTTAGAGCAGGTTTAATGAGGATTATTCAGCCAGTCATGACTTTGTGTTCACAGATGAATCAAACTGTTGAGTTCATCCTAACATTTCTCCCTTCTACAGTCCACAGGGAGGAATGTGACTCAGAGGCTTTGATGGTGAAATAATAAAATGTTGGATTAACACTCACCCTGCTTCAGGCTTCAGTTTTCCTCCTTCTGCTCTGTTGACTCAAAATGGAGTCATTGAACACTTTAAGAGTCAGGCTTCCCTTCATGTTCATGTACCTGGATCACCTGCTGTGAAGTGTTGCTCCTCCCATCTCCATTTACAGGAAGTCAGGTGAGTTTTATCTGTGTGTGTGTGTGTACTTGTTTTCATGAGAAATGAGGACAATTCGATAATAACACACCTTCAATATCAGGACTCTCGGAAAAATCACCAGTTTTATAGAGCGTCCGTAGCATTAAAATCAGGTCGGACCAAAATACAGCCTTAGACAAAATCTCAACAGCTTGATATATTCATAGAAGCATGGTTAAGAAATATTTTGATTCCCAAGTCTCTAGGACCTTGGGAAAGGTACGTCCCCATTAGTCACTTTTTCTCTCAAAAGTCCTGATATTGTCTATAAACATGTATGTGTGTATATGTGTGTACTTGTTTTCATGAGAAATTAGGACAATTCTATAATAAAACACCTTCAATATCAGGACGCTCGGAAAAATTAGGACATTTTTGGCATCCTTTTTCCAAGCTCACCACAGTGTTCTAGAGCCCCAGCATTAAAAATCAGGTCTGACCAAAATATAGCCTTAGACAAAATCTCAACAGATGGATGTATTTGTGGAAGACGTGTGTGTGTGAGAGAGAGAGAGAGAGAGAGGGAGAGAGTCAGTTGGGTCTGTATGTCTCGGCTTGAAGCCAGTCCCTTAGAATTACATGGCACCATATACACTCATTAAAATGCACACACACTTCCTCTTTCTCAGTAATGGGCTGAAGTTCCAGAAGCTGAAGTGCAGAGCCATTAATGCAAAAAGGTTTCCAGGACGCTGCTGACCTCTGGCACTTGCTGTCCATGTTAGAGGCACTGAGTTCACATGACAACACACAAGTTCGTATCATTAGAAAGCAGTGTATTGGTAGACAGACCATTATACTCAAATGAGAATAAAAGTCTGACAACACATTAAAATTCAGAGAAATGTAAAAATCTAAATTAGTTTATACACTGTAATGTCAGTATGTGTGCTACGTTACCTCGTTGTGTTTGCATGTGTTTGAGAGAGTGGTGGAGTGGATGTAGATGAGTTTTCTCTATTCTGTGGAAGAACGGTTGTGGTTGGCCGGCCTGACCGCAGACCGCTCTGTGGAAAACAATGACTTTTTAAATTACCCATACATCACTGTCACAGCAGCACAGACTAAGGCGACAGTGCTGCAATTACATGCGTGCACACACACACACACACACAATCCCATGTTTACAGACATGCAAACACAGAGCTTTGCAATACAATCCTGAACACACTCGTGTTGAAGCAGCCTCTGTGAAAATAAGTAAGTGATAGATTGATAAACTAAATACACGTAAACACATGCACTTCTTAGCCATAAGAGTGTATCTGCAGAACCATCAGCAGCTCTTTTCCATTCTGCTTGGCATCCTCCTCCTCTCCTCCTCGTCCTCCTCCTCTCTTCCTCCTCCTCGTCCTCTTCCTCTCCTCCTCCTCATCCTCCTCCTCTCCTCCTCCTCGTTCTCCTCCTCTCCTCCTCTAGCACCATCTGTGTCGACAGTAAAACATTGATACATTGCACCGCTAAAGGCTAATAAGGGTTACAGATAGTCAACACTTGGATGGATGTCGCTTCGTTATCTCTCTGGTTCTTCCTCTCAACTCAACTTGTAATTATAAACTATACTATAAATATAATACTAAACTACTATAAATAAAAGATCTGGAGTGTATGCCGAACATCCATTCTGTGAACATGCAAATACAAACACCCACATGAACTTGCACATGCTGCTATCCGAGCAGATTTCATACAAGTGTTTGAATGATTGCTACGGTTGATATGCAGCAGAGGGTGAGGAGAGGAAACACACTATAAACTGCCTGTTACATAAGATCCTTTTAATCTGATTTCAAAATGTGGATAGTTCCTCTACATTTTCTCAACCTGCCCGATGAGTTGAATACATTTTACTGCAGGTTTGACACTCCTACTGCCATTCTCCGTCTGCATCAGATCCTCTTATGCTGATTGATTATTTGATTGATTATTGACCTGTTGCCTTAACATCTGTTATAATGAAGGTATTTTAACATCATACAGTATATGATGCATTTCATCGTGCAGGGATCGAAAGCATCCTCACCTTTGGAATAAGTATGTACTGAAACACCTCAGCACAAAACAGGAAATGTCTGGAAGAAATGGTACGCACTGCATCAAAAATCATAGACATGTATTGAACACAATATTTGATCTTTTTGTGTTATCAGATTGAGCATCACTATAAAAACAATATTGCTACAGTTTAAGTTAAAAAATATTAATTAAATATTTTAAAAATGGCAAAAGAGTGAGATATGTCTTTTTGGCACAAACTTTTTCCTATAGACTAATGCAGAACATGGGCATATGTAAGTAAATGTATTAAAAAAGGTAGATATACATGCAGTTATACTAATTAGAATATCAGAATCAGTTGATCTAATATGTTCCTCGTAGAATTTTAAAAGCCTTGGTGAAAGTTACTGCGCATTATCTGCAGTTGAAGATATTCATTCTTATCTTTTTCAGTGTTGATTGAAGTGTAATTGATCCATTTCAAAGGTGCTCAATAGGGAATTCAGAGCAGATATATTGCCTCCACATGGCTCTCAACATGGAGACGGCTGAGCTGACGACTCACAGTTAATGGTGCTAATAGTGCTCAGTGGTGTGCAGTCAGGGTAGGCAGGGTAGTCACTGCCTACCCTAACTTGGCTATTAGCAAAAATGAAATTATTCAGTTCATGTTAATGTTTATTTTTCTATTTCAGATACCTTACAATAGGTTTGAATGTGGCAGCATGTGGCGCTTTTCACAGCCTAATAAAAATGACTCAACAACATCACCATCTTCTGGCTAGGCAGAGGCTACACAAGCTATTCAGCCCTGCTGTGCCTTTCCATGTCATATTATCATAAGGATGTGGGTTTGCACATGCGCGGTCAGTTCCCATATAGTTTGATATATACGTTAAAAGGCAGATCACTACGCTGCCTTTGAACGTAACTGTACTATGCCAATGCTGCACTTCTACATTCACGGTGCTTTCATGAATTGACACACATCCTCCCTGCTGCTCCTTCGGACGTACAGCAAGTTAAAGCGCGGGCTCACCGACATGATGACACCGCTATCGCAACTAAAACAGTTTTCACGGCTTTCTTTTGAAGAAAAGCGGCAACTTTTAAGTATCGGGAGACCAACGCCTGACCTAGCAGATCTTCACCAAAGGAAGGGACAGAAAATTGTTCGTACTTTTCAGACCGAGTGGTACAAAAGGAAGGATTGGTTCTGTGGATGTGCTACACTGAACAGGCTGTTCTGTTTCCCATGTTTGCTGTTTGGCGGTACCACCGACAAGGTCTGGACTAATGCAGGATATTGTGACCCAAACAACTTGCCCTGTGCGATAGCCAAGCACAAAAAGTCGGTGGTCCACATTCAGAGCCAGATTGCTCTGAAAACATTTGGACTCAACAGAATCGACCTGGCTTTGGATGAACAACGACGGCTGAGCGTTAGCATCCACAATGAGAAGGTAAAGAAAAATAGAGAAATCCTAAAAACTCTCATAGATGCTGTATGTTTCCTTGGTAAACAGGAGCTAGCTTTCCAGGGGAACAATGACAGTGCAAGTTCCTTGCACCAGGTTGCACCTGTTAGCCAGCGAGGATGCTAATTTAGCCTCCCACTTGGCATCATATACAGTGTTTTCCGGCATGTCAAACAGAATCCAAAATGACTTAATTGAAGCGATTGCAGATGTTCTTAAGGAAAACATAAAAGAGCATCCACAGGCATCATAAACAAGGCTCGAATCTCAGTCATTCTTTGGTATATCTCCAGTAGTGAGGTGAAGGAAGCTTTGTTGGGCTTTGATGATGTGAGTGATGACCACAGAGCAACTGTAATTACCAACTATGTGTTAGGTGTACTAGAGAAGTTTAACCGTGCACACAAGTTGGTAGCGCAAACATAAGCTGGTGCATCTGTTATGGCATCACATCTAAATGGAGTACAAGCAAAAATTTGAGAAAAAGTCCCAGAAGCAATATTTACTCACTGCTACGGCCACAAACTAAACCTTGTGCTCTCACAGTCTGCAAAGATGATCCCTGAGTGTAAAGTCTTTTTTTAAGATTGTTGAAGGCCTTGCAGCTTTTTTTTAGCACGTCTACGAAATGCCCCAATCTACTTGATGAAGCGGTGAAACGATGCATTCCACGGGCAGCAGCTACCCAGATGGAACTCAAACTCGAGGCTTGTTCAGATCATCATGTTCTACCATGCAGAGCTTCGCGAGGTGTTCAACCTCATTCAAGAAAACCCTGATGATTGGGATGGAGAGGCACTAACTATGACCGCTGGGTTCAATCTTTGACTTTCTAAAGCTTCTACCTGCTTTCTTCTCATGGCATACAGTGCGATTTTCAGAGACAGACACATTGTTCCGTGTTCTCCAGACCGAGGTGATGGACATAGGATTCTGCTTCCTTCGTGTCAGTGACACTGTGAAAGCCTTGAACAACCAGCGCCAGTTGTTTGACTCATTTTATGAACGTTTTCAGGAGCGGTGCAAAGCTATGAACTTGGTCGACAATAGCATGCGCAGCAAGCAGCCGGTCCGAGACGAGAGACGAAGGCTTTTCTACAGCATCCTGGACAACATCAATGTACAAATGGAGGCAAGATTCAACAACTTGGGAGAACTTGATTTTCTGGCTTTAGTTGACTGTAAAACGTTTACTGAGCTGTCAGCTCACTTTGATGACGCAAAACTGCATAGGTTATACAGTTCACAGATGGTCAAGGACAAATCACCTCTTCAACTGCTGCCACAACAGGACGGAGCAAGGAAGACTTTCATCTCTGTCTCTCATATCAATTGAGAAAGAGACACTCATAAAGCTGAAGGCCAAGACAGAGGAGTTTTACAATGCTGTCATCAACATCTTTATCAAGAAGGATAGGCACATGGACTTCATCTTCAAATAGAGTAAGCAAGCCTAAACGTGCTCTCTCTTTCTCTCTCTCTCTCTTTCTCTCACACACACACACAAACTGCCCATATTGTCATATCATATCTGTTGTTAAACTACTACTAATAGTCTTGTGAGTGCAGTTTCCATTGTTGTTGCTTCAGTTTGAGTGTTGTGGGTGTTTATTTTTTGTAGTTGTATTATTAATTGTTTGTTGTATGATGACAGCGGCAGAGCACAGGTATTTTTCTCTCCCGTTGCTCAGGGGGAGCTTGACCAATACGTGGGGTGTTAAGAAAATAGTTGATTTTTATGATTTAAGAGTTACTTTATAAGGAAGTTGTCTTTTTTCAATGAAAGTAGATATGGCACATATCACATTCAATATAAATGTAGTTTTGGATTGAATTTGACCGAAGAATATTCAATAAAATAGCTATAAGCCTAATACAAGTGACCACAAGGCAATGGCAAAAATGTCTTATGTGTAAAGGTGAAAAGCTGTCTGGTGCTGAAGTGGCTGAGCCACAATTAATAACAACACAATACAACCAAAATGTGACAACAAGAAGAAGTGGATTTATTCCATATGCATAATCAGACAACTGTGCATTGGTAATAATGTTTCGGATGAAATGGCTATTACAAAGTCAGAAATTAAATGAATAATACCCAAAGTGCAGCCACAACAAGTGCAGTACATTTAGCCTGTGCCTGTTAACTGTGCACACACTTGTAAAACAAATCGGCTATCATCACAATCTTAGTGATTATATTTTTATTGCAAAAATAGGCCGACTGGCCTACAATATGCATGCGTCGTCGACCATCCAGATCCAGATCAGTACGATTGAATAATGTTCCCACCACCGGACAGCACGCAGCCACGGATTGGATTGGGAACAGAATGGCTGGTTATTGACTTTTAGATATTTCTTGGTCAAAAATCGCGATCTTGTGTTTTAAGTTAAGTTTATTGATTTGAAATAGCTGATGTTCATAATAGCTGATGTCAGGATAACTGTGTGGATGGCATGAATTATGGGGAAGAGATGTTGCACATTTTGTATACATTGATCTGTGCAGACGATTGTGCATAAACCTATTTGTTGTGAAGTTTTTTTTGTTTGTCTCTCACACAAACAATGTACTGCAGTTATCAGATGTAGCCTATTGTGAGAGTGGTGTAATGGGGACTGTGATGGAGTAATTGTTTAAGTTTGGTAATGGTATTTTACGACCTTGATTTTCACGCGCCTGCCGACACATGATACATGTGTGTGTGTCCCGGTCTGCGACTACCTACCTGGCCCTAGAGCTCACTGCATGTTACTGATAGTGGTAACAGTGCAAACAACGGCAAGTGTGCTGACAGAGCTAACGATGGCCCGATAGAAGTTAATCAGCAAGTGTTGAGGAAGGTGAGTCTGTTTCAGCTTCCTGAGGGTACTAGTGGTATTTCTATATCTGGTATATTTTTTGTACTTTGTACTTTGCACTACTAACTTTTTTACTGCCTTTATACTAACATGTTTTGCACTACGGAACTGTGATGTTGGAAACTTGAATTTCCCTCAGGATCAATAAAGTTACTATCTATCTATCTATCTATCTATCTATCTACAAATATGGTGGCTGCTGCTGTCTGTCCTGCTGAAAACCATTCAGACAGGTTGACAGCTGATTTGTTTACAACTATTGAGAGCTACTGTACATGAAGTACCTGAAAGACTGGTGGTCAGATCAAAGCGTGAGTTGTTGTATATATTTTTCTCACACACACACACACACACACACACACACACACACACTATCATATCACTGCATTACACTAATAAAGGTATAAAACATATGTTTATGGATAGATAAGGGCTGACCAATATCCTAAGTTTAGTATGAACATTGATTAGGGGTGTGTCCACTAACATTGCACCATGCAGCCTTAGGGTAATGTCAGTCATACTACTGCAGTAAGACAAGAAGAACAATAACGTCTTCTTTTAGGAGATTATATAGATTGTATACATATAAATTAGAGACAAAGCTGACACAGCAGCAAAAAAGTCTAAATAAATTGTAAACCAGTGGATTTTCAGTCATGCTGATTCTCTGCCTTGCTGTCCTCGGCTTCCTTGCCAGCTCTCCCTGTGTTGCTGCTCCACCATGGGACTCTAAGCTTTGGTCAGTGTTCACTGGGTCCATCAGAAACAAGCTGCTGCTCATATCCTTTGACGGCTTCCGCTGGGACTACGACCGAGATGTTGAAACTCCCAACCTGGATAACATGGCCAGGGATGGGGTGAAGGCAGCTTATGTTACTCCAACCTTCCTCACAATTACCAGCCCTGCGCACTTCACCATGCTTTCAGGTAAAAGCAGTTTAGTACTTTTTATTTTAAATTGTGGCCTCTCTACCAAACCTTATCAATTGACTCAGGGTTTAGTATTTCAATGCAAATAACTGATGCCATGCACACATTTTGTCTGCTCACTGACTGGACAGCTAAACTGTCGACCGTCAAACAATGAAAGAATTATGTAAACTGTAATTGTAGCTTAATTTTTTCACATCTTCAAAAAAGCTCAAGAGATGTCTGTGTTTGCACACACTAAATGGCGTATGACACAGTAATCAATGCTTTTGCCGTATCATTTGTAGTCCAAAGCTGGACTGGCCATCTGGCAGTGGGCCGACGTGCCTTTGGGTTGACACAACTGTCTTTTTTTTATTTTATCTGACCGGCCCATAAAATAGGTAGATCAGCCCAGTGGCATTTATTATATCAGAAAAAAATGATTGATGACAAAGCACATGACTACTTCTGAAAAAACTGGTGGCAGCAACTTGATGACACACATTGAGGGTTAAAAAGACTATGAAAGCTCTGCATTTTCCATAAACACTACACCACACATACATTTATAGGCTTAAAGAATGAACAATTGAATAAATCCTATTTATTTACATGCATCATTGTGGCATGTCTGGATAAACATACAGTGAAGGTGTCAATAAATAAATGTAAAAGATAATAATTAAGGTCTAATGGTTCTTAATGCAAAAGCTCTGATTAGTCAGGCATCGGTAGTATTTACAGACTGTGTGGGCTAAAACGCACAACAAGCCTGATTGTCCTTTACAATAATTCACTACATGTTTACAATCAGGTAGGCAAACTCATAAAATATGCAATAATTAAGATCAGTGTATATGATGGAAAAGTGGCATTAAAATGTGCCAGAGGAAACAAATTTGGCATACCCCGGACCCCCCAAGCTGTCTGGTGGCACCCCAAGCTGTCTCAAGGCACTGAATAGCACATGTATGAGATGTTCCGGGCTTCCAATTAACTATAATGTAAGCCTATCCATGGCAATAGTACTCAGGAAAAGTGAGCCTGAGTTTGGTGACATAGTTTAAAGAGCAAAAAGATGCACTAAGGGCAGGCAGGAAGGGGGGTGGATGGGTCCAACCAACACAAGGCTTTCATTCAGGAGACCACTGTTAGTGTCCCATGCATTAAATTTAAGTTTAAGTTTCACTTTCATGTTACAATCAGCTGTTCATTTTAAGCCCAACCATATAGCTGTTGGTTTGGTTTGTCACAACGTTCAGTTTCATTTTCACTTGACAAACATAGTTCGGTTTGGGGAAAAAAAGTACATGGTTAGGCTGAAAACTACTAAGTGGTTTTGATGCCAAAATGTAAAGTGACACCAAGGGCCATGAAAAAGTGGCAGTATGAAACACGTCGGGATGAGAACGCATCGAGATGAGAATGTGTCGGTATGGGTCCAACAAACAAGACTGGTGTTTGTGTCCCAAAGTGTTGTTGAGTTATTTAGAAGTAAGTTAGTGACATTTGTGACGTGTTTTTTAGTGATGTTCGTGATATAGTGTCCATCCGTATTTCACTTAGTTTACGTACTTATTTTAATCCCAAATATGATCTTTTACTTAAACCTAACTAAGTGGTTTTGTCACCTAAAACTAAGCGAGTTGTTTTGTTTCCTAAACCTAACCAACTCAGGTTGGTTTTCTTGTTTATTTGACCAGCCCGGCCACACCAAATGGCATTTGACTGACTCGTTAATTTTTAAGTAATTTTGCGTACAATAACATTATTTTTGTCGTGACATGTGTACATGTCCTGTACTTCCTGCAATGCAAATGCATCCGCGTAAATATGCTACTATTGACGTAGAGTAAAAACTGAGAGAGACTGCTTATGGTGGGAGGGAGAGGAGGACTTTCAACCAGGAGACCAGGAGAGAGGTGGTTGTGTCTCAGAGTGACAATTATGACATGTTTTCCGTACTTATGTTATGTTGCTTACGTCAATATTTTACTTAGTTTATGTAGTTATTTTAAGCCCAACCATAATGTTTTTCCTAAACCTAACTAAGTCCTAAACTGTGGGCATTTGAGTTTTGTTACCTAAACATAACCGTTTCATGGTAACTATGTTGTGTATAAATGACACGCCAAAAGCCTAAAATGCGTTGTCATGACGCGGAAATGTCGTGTGTATGCCTTCCCATGAGATCGGGTTGATTTCACGATAAGAAAGGGTTAGGGTTAGTGTTTGGTTTGGGTTTAAGGACTTTATTTCACAATGCATAAGTGTGTGCTTTTTCTCCTTATAACCCAGTATTAGAACCAGAGATACCTGAGCTCCACCACTTCAGGAAGCAACCCCTTTATCACATGTTTCTGGAAGGCCATGACAAGCATGATCACCTTTTTGTTACAGCTAGTTGCAGCTATTTTCTAATACACTATCTCAAAAGGGTCCATTCCATCTTTGTGTTCCAAAACTTTGGCTAGATAAAGAAAAAAAATAAAAAATAAAATTATATATATATATATATATATATATATATATATATACACACACACACACACACACACACATGATTGCCCTAGCTTCAGCTGCTCCTAGTTGCCCTGTATTTCAGGCTCAGTCTCCTGTCTGTTCGTTGACCATGACCATGTGTTTGAGGAAGATTTCCTAAAATTTCGACAGAAGTTCACCTAGTTACAACCTGTGTGTGGAAAAGTGGAGCAGTGTTTAGGTACCAAACTTCCATCAATGCTTGAAGTATTGTGTACACTCACTCAGTGTGACTGTCTGTGATAGTGATCCTTGAGGAATCTCATCGCACAGCTTGTAAAAATATGGCATGTGGATACCACTGTCTAGAGCATTTTGTACAAAATGAATTCAGAAAAAAAAATCACAAATTTTCAACATCGCATCATATTACATAACATAAGGGAGTCGGTGTGTCTGACTCTGACACTGCACAACACGTGGTAGTAGGTGTTGATTGTAGGTGGTTGTGACTTATTGAGTTGGTTGGTAGTTTTACATTACCTTTCACCATTTGTCATCACGGTGAAAATTCCAACCTGTCAGGATGTCAAATGCACAGTTTTCCTAACAGGAAAAGGAACAGCTCTAGCTTTCGTGCCTGGGGGAATTTTGTGCTTCTTTTTTTCTGCAACTCTAGCAGCGGCTGTGTGGGCGCCGCTCATTTTGGATGGCAACAGGAAGAAGGTATTAAAAAATTTGCTGCTAGCTGAAAGTTAAGGCTAAAAGATGAGTTTTTAAGGAACAGTGTGTAAGATTTAGGGGGATCTATTGGCAGAACTGGAATTAAATATTAATAAGTATTTTTTC
This sequence comes from Sebastiscus tertius, assembly GCA_916701665.1. NCBI lineage: Eukaryota > Metazoa > Chordata > Actinopteri > Perciformes > Sebastidae > Sebastiscus > Sebastiscus tertius. The sequence continues at coordinate 20,206 of CAKAOH010002781.1, read as the reverse complement.
TTTAGTGTATAATCACCTGAAAAAAAGAACCCTTGTGTTTTCGTTACTTTGGAATGAGCCATTTATATCTACATACTGAGCGGGTCCTCTCTTCACCGAGTCAGCCGACATGTTTCTACAGTAGCCCAGAATGGACAAAAAATCACTGTTAACTTTTCCTGCTTGGGCTGGAGTCAATAACATTAGTCTCTCTAGAGTTAACCCCCGTCACTCCACTCGTCGCCAGGAAACAAGACACGGGAAACCTCTGTTGGTCTGGAGGAGCTGCAGCATTTATTTCTGCACAAGCTTCCATTTCCACTGTACATTCACTAGATATTCTCAAAGCTAAATTAACTCTGTCTTCTGCTCCATTAGCTCACTTGTTCACTCACACCGCCGCCGCTCTCTCTCATGCTTCACCACTCACTTCCCACATACACCACACACTCTACACACCTGCCTTGCTATTCTCCAAATGACCTGACTCGAGATAGGGTTATTCATGATCTCACGTCGGCCACCGTAGTTCTCCTACATGCTGGGCACACGGGAGAGGTTGCAATCTGCAATCTGAGAGGTTGCAATCTGCAACCTCACTGCTAGATGCCACCCGATGTTAGATTCTGTACCTTTAAGTTTGGATTTAAAGGCCTAAACAGAGTCTAAATGTCTGATGTTCATAGTGAGGTTATTGCAGAGGAATGGAACAGGATAGGAAAAGGTCCTGCAGCCTGTTGACCTTTGCAGCATGCTGAGCCATGTGAAGACTTTCCGCACTAGGTCTGAAAACAAAACGTCTCTGCATCATCAAGTCCTAATTGTAGCTATGCTGCTTAGGTGGAAATGGCAATCTTTGAAATTTCTTTAATGTGCTGATCAGAAGAGAGGGAAGGATAAAATGTTTGCACCAAGATTCTTGGCTGTCAAACGCTGAGATATTACACAGTTGTCAAGAGTTACTGTTACTTGATCAAACTTGTGTCCATGTCAAGCAGGGCCATTGACCAGCATTTCAGTTTTATCAGAATTTAGGATGAAGTTAAAAGTTAATACTAAACATAAACTTGTTTCTTTATTTGTTTTTCTTTCTTTTCCTCAGGACGTTACATCGAGAATCACGGAGTAATCCACAACATTTGGTTCAACACTACCACTCAGGAGAAGAAGCAGTACTACATGACTCAGTTTGTTGATTCCTACTGGGACAATGGCAGCTTACCCATCTGGATTACAGCACAGAGACAGGTTCTGTAGATCAATCTATCTGTTTTCTACATACACACCTAAAATATTTGATGTATTATTTATCTATAGTATCATATAATTGTTTTATATTCTTCCAGGGTCTAAAAGCAGGTTCTCTGCATTTCCCTGGCACAGCAGCCACGTACAAAGGAGAGACTGTGAGAGTCAGGCAAGTGGAACCTCGTTTCTATGACCATTCTAACGAGACAGATTGGAGGCTAAACATTGACAAAGTGATTGGAGAGTGGTTCGACCAACAGGACCTGGACTTTGTGTCTTTGTACTTCGGAGAGCCAGATTTAGCTGGGCACAAATATGGACCAGATTCTCCAGAATGTCGTGAGATGGTCCAGCAAGTGGACCGTGCCGTGGGCTACATCAGGGATAAGATACAAGACCATGGCCTTACTGACCAGCTCAACATTATCATCACTGCCGACCACGGGATGACTACAGTTCTACGGGATGGACTAGTTGAGAAGATCATCCTCTCTAAGATCCCTGGCTTTAGCTTCGAGGATATCCAGTTCCAACTGCTGGATTACGGCCCTGCTGGGATGCTACTTCCTAAAGAGGGGAAGCTGGAGAAGGTCTACCAGGCTCTGAAAGGAAGCCACCCTCATCTTCATGTGTATAAAAAGGAGGAGATGCCAGCTAGACTGCACTACAGTAACCACCCTCGACTCCTGCCCATCATCCTCATCGCTGACCCAGGATACATTGTCAATGGGGTGAGAGAAAGCACAGTTTGCTGCATGTAGCCCATATTCAGTGTGGTGAGCGTTCAAAGAGTGTATTGGAGTTTTGAGGAATCCTGTATGTTTGAGAATCTTTGTGTGCTAAAAGGGTTGAATAGTCAGATTTGCTACCAGTACTGGGTGCCCCTCACCTTCCAGTTTACATGCGCTTGCGCACAGCCCCAGCTTTTAAAGGTCACCTTCACACAACCATAAAGGGCAGATGCACCTTACAGGCAAAAGCCTTTATTGTCCTTGTCCTTGTATGTAATTTAAAAGATACTGCTTGATCATGGTCACTAGTTGTCTATGACGCATACTACGTAATTGAAATGTCTCAGTTCAAACATGGCTGGTGATATTTGTTGCCTGTCAGCCCCCACTCTTTGGCCTCACATTTCCTGTCAGTTTCTTTACTATTTTCTATAAATATATAGAAATATATATATATATATCTATTCTAAAAAAAACTGACTGTAGGAGAGGATGCTGGCGTTGTCTGTTCGCCGCTTCTCCATACAGTTCAACAGTTCAACAGTTTGCAATAGTATATAACGTCAAGTATACTATTGTCGTCGCTTTTTTAAAATCTGTTTTCGGACGGATTCTACCGACTCTGATGACTGTCTACCTACCTGTTGCTGTCGCTATACCATCACTCTCCACGACTGGCATGATGTTGAATTATTCCGCCACCCACATGATGAAATTCAACAACTACACCACTCCATTGTGCATATCAGTCATTAAACAACTTGGACTCCTTCGCCGGCCCCGTTACATTCACAGAAGCTGTTTGTTCCCGGTCTGATCGGTCTGATCACGCCATCCCATTCCTCTGGTCTGACGTGCACACCGTCGCATCTCAGAAAACATGGAGTGGATTTCAGTCTACTTCGGCCAATAAAGAGACTCACTGCTTCATCTAAGATTAAAATTGAACTGTTTAATGCTCAATCCCTCGCAAACAAATCCTCATACATGACCACATTCTGTATAAGTGTTTAGACATGCTGTGCCTGAGGGAAACCTGGCATCAACCAGATGTTTTTTTCTGTTCTGAATGAGACCTGTCCCCCTGGCTATTGTTACCTCCAGAAAGCCTGCAGTACGGGTCGTGGTGGCCGTCTGTCTGTCATTTACCGCAGTGATTTGTATCAGTGATTTTGTCTGCTTTTAAATGCCTGGTATTTAAATGTAAGCCCCCTTTCCCCATGATGACACTTCTCATCTGCCGGCCACCCAAACCAAACCCGTCCTTCATTTCTGAGATGTATAACCTTTTCTCAACATTTTGTACAACCTCTGCCAATATTATAGTACTTGGATTACTGGACTGTTTAAATCTCAGACAACTTGTCCATGTCCCCACCCACACCAGGGGGCACACTTTTGATCTAGTCCTCACTGACTCTGCTCCTCTCAGCAATCTTCTTGTGTACGGTCTGGGTGTGTCTGACCACAAGGCCGTCATCAAGCCCTAATGACAAATCTGCTTTAGAAAATTGAAAAACATCAACCTAGAAACCAAGACAGCCGACCTCCAGCATCTCCTTTCTGCAAACTTTTCATCAGCAAATGACTCAGTGGATTTTTACAATAACACCCTGAGCAGCACTCTGGCTCGTCATGGCCCTGTCAAAACTAGAACAGTCACCTTCTCCCGCTCAGCCCCCTGGTTCACCAGCGAGCTACGGAAAATGAAGGCAGCTGGGCGTACCATCGAGAGACGTTACAAAGCTTCAGGTCTCACTGTTCACAAGCTAGCCTTTCGGGAACACCAAAAGATAAGATATACTTTATTGTCCAATAGGGAAATTTGTCTTGGGCTCTAGGCCACTTTATCACACAACATACCAGAGCCACATGTACACACATAAAACATGGATCACACATACATTCATGCATGAACGTGCTTAAATTCACATGTTGAGTGTGAGACAGTAGTTCTTTAAAATAATAAAAGGTAATAAAAGACAATAGTTTCAAATACTAAGACCAGGTGTAATCATATCAGATAATAAATAATCAATTTACAGTATATTATTTCTCTATAAAATCATATCATAATAAAAGACCTACTTGTTACTGTTTAATATTTTGATGGACGACGGAATTAATGAACTTTTGTAACAGTTTAGCCGGCACATTGGCGTTCTGAACCATCTACCTGAAGGTAAAACCTTGAGTTCTGAACTGTCGACCTGAAGGTAACACGTCGAATTCTGGGTTCAGAATGTGTGTTGGAATGGTCAGAATCTTCTGAGCCTCCCTGAGCTCAGAGGATTTATATAAAGGCTGACGATAGTGATGTTCTTTTCTCCCGATGATCTTCATGGCTGTTTGAGTAAGGTGTGTGAGCTTGCACTTTAACTGTGCTGACAGGTTACCGTACCACACTTGGATGCCATATCTAATTATACTCTCTAAAATCGTTTGATAAAGCAGAATCATTAATTTACTATTGACATCATCTAGTCTAAAAAATACATGAGCAAAGGTTTTCAACATGCACACTCCATGTGAGTGAGCTGTCAATGTGAACACCGAGATATTTATATGAGGAAACCTGTTTTATGGGTACATTGTGAATGTAGGGACCTGCCATTTCTGGTGGCAGAGACAATGAACTGTGCTTCTCAGGATCCTTGAGTACCCAGCAAATGGCTGGTGACCAGTGACCTCATGAACTCAGTAACATGATCCTTACCACTGGACTCAGCTCAGCTGCCATTGGCTACTCCAGCATTCACACCTAGGTGTGAAAATCACCCAGAACAAAACCAGAGGAATGTCTTTGTTCCTCTCTCTTTCCACTCTTCCAGCTCAACGCTGCTCTCCAGAAGCTGCAAAGCAGCTCTGCTTCTGATCAATGGCCTGTTAGGAAACAGCCATTTCAACACAAGGAACCAAAAGGCAGATGACCTACATGAATGAGCTGTGGTCACCAATTGACTTTGGATGGAACATAATTTCCTCAGTCTTCTTCACATTCACAATCAGGTGGTGAGCATCACACCAGTCCATCAACTGTTTGATTTCGGAGAGGTAAATGATGTGTCCTGATCTCTGTGTAGTAAGCCAAGAATGGCGGTGTCATCGGAAAACTTTACAATGACATTTTGAGGAGTTTTGCTCACACACCCATTAGAGTACAGTGTGAACAGCACTGGGGAGCTCACACATCCTTGGGGGGCACCTGTGCTAATAGATTTAGGGTCAGATAATGCTTTATTTACCTTTACATGTTGGATTCTGTTAGTTAGAAAAGAAAAATAGCATTTAATGATAAAAGGATTTACATCCATCTGTTTCAGTTTGTTCAGCAATAAGCAAGGCTGAAGAGTATTAAGAGCCGAACTAAAATCAATGAAAAGTATGCCTTAGTATCTTCTAGGCGTCTAAGGACTAAGTGAGTGATGCTACTAACTGCATCATCAGTGCTTCTTCCCTGCCTATATGCAAACTGCCAAGGCTCCAACTCTGGGTTTACCTCAGTTTTCAGTAAAGACACAATATATTTTTCAAAACATTTCATCACATTAGAGGTCAATGCTACAGGCCTATAGTCATTGTTCTCAACAGGGCAAGACTTCTTTGATACTGGAGTGATGAACAGTTTTTTTCCATAGTGCAGGGACAATGTGTGAGTCCAGAGAACGCTGGAAGAGTGGACACCAAGCTGGAGTGAGCTCTTCAGCGCAAGTTTTTAAGAGGCGGGCATAAATCCTGTCCGGTCCGCTGGATTTGTTGGTGCACAACTGACGGAACAGTGACTGCACCTTGTGGCTGTCCACCTCAGGCCTTGTGCTCAGATAATCTGTGAGAGAGTCTAAAACAATATTGCACTGATTGGAGAAATCATGGGTTTGAAACCTGAGGTAGAAGTCATTCAGTTCATTCGCTTTCTTTAAAAGAAAGCGAATGACATCTCCGCTGTCTTGTTAACAGCGGAGATGTGCCTTTTGCTCGGTTCTATATCGGTGATGGTTTTCATTGAGTCCCAAAGTTTCCCAGAGTTCATAGTAGTAAAATGTTCTTCAATAATGTCCTTCTGTTGTTTCCTGGCTCCCTTTAACAGCAGATTGAGTTCCTTTTATACAGTTTTTAGCTCCACTCAATCATTATTTCTAAATGCTGCCTTTTTCCTATGAATGCATTCCTTAAGTTCTTTAGTTATATATGATTTATTGTTCAGGTACACAATTATGTCCTTTTTAGTAAGTAAATTTTTCACACAGAAATTAATATAGTCTGTCATCGTCTCTGTAGCCACGTCGATGTCCGCATCATTAAAATATCCCAATCTGTGCACAGGAAACAGCCTTTAAGTTTCTCTACGTCATCTTCTGACCACCCAGTCACCGTTTTAACTTGTGGCTTGCTGCGTTTGAGTAGGGTTTTCTATGTGGGAATTAAGTGGATCAGAGGTGGTCAGAGTTAGCCAGGGGAGGTTTAGGTTTTGGCCACATCAGCATTTTTAATGTTTCCGTAGCACTTATATAAAAGTCTACTGTCCCGAGTTACACATTTGACATATTGTTCAAACCCAGGCAGTGACAGTTCAAGTTTACAGTGGTTAAAATTGCCTAAAATAAGAACAGGGGCGTCCGATGTACGCTGCAATTGTTGATGAACACAGTCTGCAATGCGAGATGCTGCTCTTGCTGCATTCCCACTAGGAGGGACGTAAACAGTACAAACATCAACACTACCAAACTCCCTCAGTAGGTAAATCGGTCTCAAACTCAAACATTAGAGCTCAACATCGGGGCAGCAGATTGTTTCTTTAATTGTGTACTGTTTGCACCAGTCGTTATTCACAAACACAGCCAGGCCACCACCTCTGTTTTTTCCCGACAGTTCGTTTCTGTCTGCTCAGACAAGAGAGAACCCCTCGATATCAACCAGGGAGTTGGGATGTCCTGATGTAGCCAGGTTTCCGTGAACACCATCATACTCGAGGTGCGGTATTCAAAACATAGCCTGGTGTTAACACGGAGTTCGTCTATTATGCCTATTTTGTGATTTTCTATTACAGAGTATCATTGGAGGCAATGGAGGCCTGTTTCCCCGTCGTCGTAGACGCTGCCGTACTCCGCCTCACCTACCTCTATTCCGCGACCGCCCGCTGTGTTCAGGTTGCAGCCTCACATTTCGGGCAGGTCCATGGGAATCGATCAAGTAGAGCAAAGCGTAAGCAGTGCGTCTCGGGTATAGGTGATGGACAGCTGAGCCTCCATGCGAGGTGATGTTTGTGTACAAAGTCCCCATATTATCAGTGCCAAGCAGATGGATTGAGTGATCGTTGCCATGTGAATACAGCACGTTTCAACAAAAAACACTTGAGGACGTAACGCAAACAAGCAAGCAAACAAACAAACAAAACAGATGCAGCAGACCATGAGCCTGGGTCGCAAGCACAGCAGTGCCACCGGACGTAGGCCTAGGAAAAGGCCAACTCAAAGTCCCTTAGAGAAGCACGGTCACAGTTCTACTCAAACGTCATCAAAAACAATCCTGGAAATTCTAAGCAGCTGTTTTCCACTATCAATCATCTTCTTAAACCACAAACTACCTCACTCACAGAAATTAAAGAAGAGCACTGTAATAATTTCATGGCCTTCTTCAAAACAAAAATTGACTCAATCCGTTCTGTCCTCTCCGGTTCCTCCACCTTACCTGTCCCGACTGCCTACTCACAGTTTGAGATCTCCCAGCCTGCTTCCCAGAAATCTCACAGTAAGAGGTTGAGGATATCATCAGGAGGATGAAACCCTCCAATAGTGCCCTCGACCCCTTTCCTACAGCCCTGGTGAAAGCAAACATCTCCCATAAGTCCCCTGATCACCACTGTATAATAAATAATAAATAATTAACCACTCCCTCCAGGCTGGCTATGTTCCATCTGCCCTTAAAACCGCCATAATCAGACCACTTCTAAAAAAACCCACCCTTGATCCAGAAGTTTTTGCAAATTACAGGTCCATTTCCAATCTCCCATTCCTCTCCAAAGTACTGGAAAAATTAGTTGCTGCCCACCTCCAGGACCACCTGGACAACAACCTTTTTGAAAAATGTCAGTCTGGTTTCCGCTCTGCCCACAGCACAGAAACAGCTCTGGTTAGAGTCATAAACAACCTATGGATAGCAGCTGATGCTGGCTCACCTTCCCTCCTCATTCTTCTGGATTTGTCTGCTGCTTTAGACACTGTTGACCATGGCATACTCCTCAACCGGTTACATCACACCATTGGACTCACTGACACTGCCCTAAATTGGTTTCAGTTGGTCGATCCTTAGCCCCATCCTTTTCATACTATACATGCTCCCCCTTGGCCATGTCATTAGTCGCTATGATATCTCATTTCATTGCTACACTGATGACACACAACTCTACATGAAAAGTGACACACATTCCTCTACAGCTTTGCCATTGTCATCATCTTCATCTGCCCAATCAATACTCATTACCTGCCTGGAGGAGATAAAGGCGTGGATGAAACACAACTTTCTCCAACTGAACAGTTCCAAAACTGAAGCAATTTTTGTTGGAACAGTCATCCTGCATAACCAGCATTACCTTCTCTGGTCACGACATTCCCCTCTCCTCATCAGTCACCAACCTTGGTGTTAGATTTGACCCTCAACTCACCTTTGAAGCCCATATCAAACACCTCTGCAAGATCTCCTTTCATCATCTCAGAATTATTGCCAAACTCTGCTCTACACTTACCTTAAAGGGACTGTTTGTAAGAATCAGAAATGTCTTGTTAACAGCGACACCTGTGGCTGTTATGTCAATGAAAGTCAGCGTCGGGCTCGCGCTTGTGCTCGCTCTACATAGACATGAACAAGCATCGGTCAACACAGTGAGGCGACACACGTCAGCACAATATCACTCTATATTTCAGCTGCTTGGCAGTAATGTTAGCTGACCAGACGAAGGTCTCTCCATGAATCAATACTGATCCTAGTGTTGGCTTTTCCTGCCTCAGCCTCCCGACCGCGGCCAGAGGGAACAGGGGCAGAACGATTTTCTCCGTGCCACAGGCACTCCATGCACTGACTGTGACTGAATGTTGTGTTAATGAAGTCCCTGCGCCCAATCAGGTGATGACAGACAAGGATCATACCATCAAGCAGGGAGGGACGGGGGTACGCGGCGCGCTGACGGTCTACAGGTAGGAGGGAAAGGAGGAGAGAAAGAGAGAGAGGAGTGCGGTGCGCGAATAGCAGACAAGATGAGTGACAGTCGGAAACAAAGCAGCATGTAAAATTATGGTATTCTGGAAATTATAAGGTTTAGTATAATTATATTGAATAATTTAAGTGATATATGTGTACACATACTAATCATAGGTCAAAACAGCGCTAAAATAGTCTGAATTATAAAAGGCAGAAATGGTAAAATGAAGAGCCATTGGGAGTCGAAAGAGCCGGCTGTTCTCGGTGAGCTAAGCCAAATGATCTGGCTCACTAAAAAGAGCCGGAATTCCCATCACTATTAACTAACTTTGCTGGTTGCTACTTTTATGCTCTTTTATGATGTTAGCTTTTTAACAGTTTTTTATATTGATGTTTTACCTGCTTTTACATTGTAGAACTTTGAGATTTGTTTCAAATGTAAAGTGCGTTACAAATAAAATGTATTATTATTATTATTATTATTATTATTATTGTTATTATTATTATTATTAATATTATATTAAATAAAGGCAATAAAACCCGAAAATTATTACATGATCATGCTTCTCATGGAAGTTCTGACTTTTGTGTCCATATAGTTCTTACCAGTGCACTACAGCAAAGGAGATCACGGCTTTGACAATGAAGTCATGGACATGAAAGCCTTCTTCAGGGCGGTGGGGCCTGACTTCCAGAAAAACATGATGGTAGATCCCTTTGACCTGGTTGACGTGTACCCTCTGATGTGCCATCTACTGGGGATAAACCCAGAAATCAATGATGGACACCTGGAAAATACCAAACACATGCTGGTTCCCAAGAAAACAGGAGGAGACAACAACAGTATGTATACAGTATTTCTCTCTCTATGTATATATATTTTTTTATATGCGTTTGTAATATTAGATACTTTTACTATTTTATTTTTCTACTAAATATCTCCTGTGGGTCTCTTTTAATAGCAAGAAAAAACAGCCATACTATATTTAATATTACTTCATATTTAATTACCTACCATCAACCCGACACTTGTCCACTCCACTGTCTATTCATTGTCCATTATCTACATCTGCCATCAACATGTATCCTTACAATTTAAATTGTATTTGTATTAATTTAGTTATTTTTCCTTTATTAAATGATTTGTTTTCTTTTTTTCCTCTTAATTAATTAATGATTAATTAATTAATTTTATTGATTTATTTTTCTGTAACTCTTAGTACTCTGTTTACCAGCACCACTGTCTTCACCCCGTAATCTGTACTCATTCAACTACTAACCCCCCTGACACACATGCACAACCTGCATATGCTTTACACTATCACAACACTACAACATTATTACCACCACCACCACTTTTTTATTATTCTTATTATTGTTTTAATCTACTTTTTCCACTCTCTCTCTGCTGTACTAATCCTACAGTAATACTGGAAACGAATGGAAAGCGAGGGGGGGCTTGGTGGGGGGATGGGCGGTTGAAAGGAGAGAAAGGGAAATAATAATAATTTAAGTCAGTTAAACAAATACGTTAAAAAAAACCTGTCTCACCTCACACGAACAGGCTCCCTCCCACTGGGTCTCGGCTATGAGGGCCCACCAACAGACAGCTTCCTCCCCAGGGCCTGGAGGCTGCTAGAGAAGGCATGCCCCGGCCCCTCACACGAGCCAAAATGTCTCTCCTTTACTACCTCCCTCTGTTCCTCCCTCTCTTCCTCTCGCCCATACCCTCTTTTATACTTTATCTTTATTCATGTATTATTATCCCCCCCCTTTCTCTCTCTGGCCCCATTACCACCACTAATTTCTCCTTTTCTTCTTCTCACACTCACACCTGCATGCACGCACACTTGCACGCACGTGCACGCACGCGCGCGCGCACACACACACACAAGTGGAGGATTTTGTCCAGAAGATCCAGGACTTCTATCACATACTCCATGAATTTCAGATATTTCACGTTCATGAAAATAAATTAACTGATGTCACATGATTATATATAGTATATATATATATATATATATATATACTGGAAAAACAAAATTCGGAAATTTGTGTTGGTCGATTATTTCTCTGTTGTATCAATGCTAATTGGCATTGTATTTTACATCGTTGGAAAGCCTGTTTATTTACCTTCGCAATGATGTCCAACTTGTAAGGATCATGCATTTGTGGGATGAGCAGCACAGCTGATTATGTGGGTAGCACCCAAGAAAAATTTGCCAAAATGCTCTGCCAATGGTAAACAGTGTATTCTCATAAGGCTGCCAGGAAGCCTGCAATGACTGTCCTTCACCATCAGGCCCATTTGCGCTGGTGTCAACAACACAGACAATGGAACCTGAACATGTGGGGGAATGTCATATTCAGTGATGAGTCCAAGTTCTGTCTGCAAAAGTTGGATGGCAGGGTCAAAGTATGGAGACGACGTGGAGAACGCTATGCTGATTGTTGCACCGATGGAGTAACAGCTTTTGGTGGGGGCAGTGTCATGGTGTGGGGCGGCATCTCCCTCACTGGCAAAACAAGGCTTGTCATCATTGAAGACCATCTCAATGCAGGGAGATATCGGGATGAGATTCTGCAGCCAGTGGCGATCCCATATCTCCACAATCTGGCACTTAACTTCATCCTCCAAGATGACAAGGCCCCCCCCCACAGAGCCAGGGTTATCACAGACTACCTCCACAATGTGGGAGTAGAGAGAATGGAACGGCCTGCCAAGAGTCCAGACCTCAACCCAATTCAACACTTGTGGGATCAGCTTGGGCGTGCTGTACCTGTTAGAGTGACCAACACAACCTCGTTGGCTTACCTGCAAATGATCCTGGTTGAGGAATGGAACGCCATCCCACAGCAACGTGTGACCAGGTTGGTGACCAGCATGAGGAGGAGGTGCCAGGCTGTTGTGGCTGCCTATGGATCTTCCACCGCTACTGAGGCTCCTGACGGTGGATTAAATGAATAAAGTGTAAAATTGCCAATATGTCTTGTTTGTTCCTTGTTACCGATAGAGTTCAATCATCCAATCCACCAAAAAACTCAAAACAAGAGTCACTTCCAACAGGAGAATACACTGTTTACCATTGACGGAGCATTTTGGCAAATTTTTCTTGGGCGCTCCCCACATAATCAGCTGTGCTGCTCATTCCATAAATGCATGATCCTTACAAGTTGGACATCATTGCGAAGGTAAATAGACAGGCTTTCCAACGATGTAAAATACAATGACCATTAGCATTGGAACAACAGAGAAATAATCCACCAAACACAAGTTTCCAAACTTTCTTTTTCCAGTTTATATATATATATATATATATATATATATATATATATATATATATATGCAGCCACTATGCCAAAATTGCCTCATAAACCAACGTCGTCCATGGGGGCTTGATTTCCCCTCATATACCAGCACCCATTATCATGTGACTGAAGTTCCTTACTTGGGTCACGTGATAACAACTGAGTCATCATCTCCAAGACAGCTGAACCAACAACAAGTTTGTTGAGCCAGACTGTGAGATGCTGCTGGAAGCTCCAGAAATGATGGGAGGTGGGCCCTGAGTTGAGATTATTTTCTAGAGTTTAACTGTGATGATTTAAGGTGAAAATACTGCTCCCATTATCACAGTTGTATAATATACGTTCCCCCCCACGTTTCCAGTGAGAGTAGTGTTCAGCGATAGTGAAGTCCTCAATAAAAATGTTCTAAACCAACCAAGGGTAGGGCTTTAATGTAGGACATCACAAAGTCTGTATTATATTACAGCTGTAAAGTCATATCTTATCAGTATGTAAAAGATTATTGTTCTTTCTAAGATTTCTGTTAGAGCTAAACGTTTCCTTCTGTGAGTGTCCCTATCTGATTTACTGCCTCATCTGCTTCTATGTATGTGTTCTGTCTGTCTGCAGATTCAGAGAGGAATAATGGAATGGAGGTGCTGATTGGTTTCTCAGCTTTGATTGGGATTCTTGTGCTTGTGCTCTTCATCACCACATCCTACAACATGCTGAAAAGGACCAGAGCATAATGAATTTCAACATTTATCTAAAGATTCTGTGAAAGAAAGTAAGAAAACAAATTTAAAAAAAAGTTGTTTTAATTTTTAGCATTTCTTAATCATACAAGAGTATATATTATATATTATATTATACTGTAGGAGAAGAAGGAGTCCTTTATGTAGGAGTCGATGTGTTGAAATGATGGAGGATTCAGCTTCTCAGTAGTGTAAGTTAGTTATGACAGGTCCCAGTGTACGCTATTATGATGGGCCCTAGTGCATGCTTATGAATATATAAATTCCTTTATGTAAAACAATCTGGCAAACTCAAACCGGTTCATCATTTTTCATTTGAGTGTGCTGTAGCTGAAGCTGATTCTGTTTCTAAATGACACCTACAAAGCATTCTGCAGTGTGGGTTCGGGTTAGCTCTTACAGAGTGGAAGAAAATGTTATGATGAACATTTACTTTTCATGCATATCAAGTCAAGTCAATTTTATTTGTATAGCCCAATATCACAAATCACAAATTTGCCACAGGAGGCTTTAGAATCTAGAATTATACATATAATGTGAACATATGTGAAGAGATGGATCCAAGAGATATGGGTTGTTAGCATTGTTAGCGTCTAGCAGATTCTATTGTTTAGCATAAAAAATAATTCAATCAGATTGAAGTGGTAATAAACTGTATTCTGCAAATAAAAATAAAAACTAGAATATTTGCATTTCCTGTAGAAAATGTGTGTGATTGCTGCTGCTGCTGCTGCTGCCACCGACTGTGGGTGGTATCTTCAGACATGAATCACCAACTGGGACTCTTTCAGAAGTTGGACCGATGAGAAGAAATTGAACCATTTACCATTGTAGTTGTTATTTTGCCTCAGACTGGCCTCAATACTGAACCTCGTGCTGGCCTCAATGCAGTCCCCCAGACTGGCCTCAATACTGAACCTCAGGCTAGCCTCAATGCAGCTTCAATAATGAACCTTACGCTGGCCTCAATGCAGTCCCTCTATACATAACTGCTGTTTTTAAAAAATATATTTAAAAAAGTTTTAAGAATATATAACAATATATACAGTGTATATATATATATATACATATACATATATATATATATATATATACGAAATATACTGCTATAAAAATATCTAAACTGATTAGAAATCCTCACCTGCAGATGGCGTCCTTGTTTATAGAGAAATTGTTCATTTAAGACATATAGTCCTTTATTTAAAAAAGAGAAAGAAAGAGGGTTGTGTATAATATATACACACCCACATACATACACACACACACACACGCACTGCATATACAGTATATATACACACATATATATATATATATATATATATATATATATACATGCGTGTGCACGTCAACTCTCAAAAAGTGCCAAGTCTATGTTCATCATCACTGTTTATTTCATAAGTGCTGGAAATAAACTTTTATTAAAAAAACAACAATTGTATTTATTTCATGGGGAGTCCTTGGCAGGTAAATATTTTCCTTTTATTATAAATGTTTGTTTTAATAAAAACAGTAATTATTATTGTTATTATTTTTCATTTAATCCTTCAGGTTCACTGGTTTTTAATAAGCGGATCCTTTTCCTCTCCGCTGTCCGTCGTTGAGTCGTGGACCACTCACGGTTGCTCTCTAGGCCCACAGTTTGAAGGTTATGTCGGCCATGACGTTTAAAATGTAGCTATAGAAAACAGTATTACCCTGTCCCTTCTCCATTATATATTTATATTGTTTAATCCTGAGAGTTATTACAGTTTTTTTTTCACCAATATACAGTTTGCAGTTCGATGGCATAAATAGTGTTTATGTTATTTGGCCTGAGAGCCTGCCACAAACTGATAACCACCTTTCCATATTTATTAAAAATATAAAGTAAACAGATAAAGTCAATGTCTGCGTATTGAAGCACTTCCTTTTTAGTTTTCTTTGTGTTAAAATCAGTGTGTACCAGCATATCTTTTAGATTTTTGTTTCTCCTATAAGCGGAGTTCATCCGGCACCCTCCGAGCACTTCCTGTAAGTTAGTTCTTAAAGTGGTAATAACCACTTTAAGAACTAACTAACTTTGAACCTTCTGAATATGTAATGACTGAGGGAATGAGAGTTTGATTGGCTGACTGTGGTGTTAATGTGTTATTATTCATTATTTAATAACCCAGAATATGACTATTGTGTCTTTTGAACAAAGAAATAGCTAAGTCAGGCTAAGTGTTTGAGGGGAAATGTAAATGATGTGACTCATATCAGCCTCATGTGACTGAATGGAAATGAGGATAAATGATGGAAAAGGTGTTTGCTGCTGACAGATAGACTCTCCTCTCTCTCTCACTTCAACTATATCTAACTGACATTTTCTTTTCCACTCTTTTACTCCTGCTTCCTTCTGTTGAAAAAACATTTTAATTGCCACGGAAAATTAATTCAGTAGACTCTAGTAGAATGAGTCTCATGAGGCTGTGTGTGTTCTGTGATTAGAGGGAAGAAAAGAGAAGTAACAGATTTCTTTAAAACCATGCAAGCCTGGAAAATCCTTTCATACATCCAAGTGGGTAACACTGATCACACTGTGTCCTCTGGAACTGTCACTAGTGCTGCTTTAGATAGGATGCAAGCATCTCAGCCTATATTCCCATATAGGCTAAAATGCTTATCTCTATAACCACACTGACACATGCATCAAATGTATCTATGTGTCACCCTAAAATCCCTGTAGTCACCTTTTAAATGGCTCTTTTTTAACAAACTGGGGTCTTTTATTGGGCCTTTATGTGTCTATTGTTTTTGCCATGTCTTCACTTGGGTCCTTCTCCTCTTCAAAACTTCCCAAAACAGCAAATAAAGGTTGATGGCAGAAGGAAAAAGGAGGAGGGGTAATCAGGATCAGGGAGGAGGGTAATCAGGTTCAGGGAGGAGGGTAATCAGGATCAGGGAGGAGGGGCCAGCTTTTGTAAAATGAACCCTCTCCAGGACCTTAAACTGAATTAAACAGGTACATGAAGATGTAGAGTTAGCCCTGACTAGCGCCTCTTCCCACCATTCATCTGTCACATCAAGCTCAAGCTCCTTTTCCCAATTAGCCCCAACCCCGGCAAGAGAGGCCACCCTCGAGGATGATGAGGTCATATCAATCTGAGATCATACCACGGACCTTAAGAGAGAATTTCAGCTCAATGACAAGAGAACCCACTCTAAGCTGAGGAAAGGATGTAAAATAGGTGTGAACACAATTACGAGCATTATAATGCCGCTGACGGGCTGGATCAGTGGACTGAATGGGCCGTCGACGGGCTGGATCAGTGGACTGAGTGGGCCGTCAACGGGCTGGATCAGTGGACTGAGTGGGCCGCCGAGGGGCTGCATCTGTGGACTGAGTGGGCCGCCGAGGGGCTGGATCAGTGGACTGAGTGGGAGTGGGCCGCTGACGGGCTGGATCAGTGGACTGAGTGGGCCGTCGACGGGCTGGATTAGTGGACTGAGTGGGCCGCTGACGGGCTGGTTCAACTGAGTTGAACAGTTCAATGTTCTGTATAAACAATGATTACTTGGAAGGCCAGCACAGTGTGAATGTCACAGGTGAACACGCACACACACACACACACACACACACACACACACACACACTTTCTCCCAACCAATTCTTGGTGCAACAACCACCTCATCATTGCCTCCTTCTACCTGTGGAGCAGTACAGCCAGGTATCTGTCCATTGGACCAGTGGAGTTGCATAATGCCAGTGCTAATGCTAGTCTAATAGCTCATTTCATATGAATGACATATGCTGGGGAGCAACAGAGGCTGTGTATGGCCTGACTTTACAGACCAAGAAATGTAAAACCCAGAAATGATAAAGGAAAAAACCCAGAGAAAGGTTAGGGTTTGTTTCCTCAAAGTGTTAGTACCTGTCACACACACACACACACACACACACACACACACCCTGGCAGCAGAGGTCTTTGCCTCTTTCTATCATAAGCCCTGCTCCAGCGACATGTGTGAGTGTGTGCGTCTCTCTTCTCTGAGTACCACTCATACTCCGCTTTATGGATGGATGCATTCACACGAATGTGTGCTCACACTATGGCATGTGTAGTGTGTATATGTGTTACTTGCTGGCTCACACCACACACCAGCTCTCCTCTACTGTAGCTCGCCCGCTCAACAGATCCCTACATGTGCGTGCACACAAACAAACACACACATACATTTCACCTTCCTTCTCCTCTCTCTAATGCTCCCTGCTCCTCCTCTATTCCTCTGTCTCTCTCTTGCTCAAAGCGGTGCGTTGGGCTGAGCGGTGTAACAGAGGAGATTGTGTGCCGTGGCGTATGTGTCTGTGTTCAGAGCTGCGATCGCAGTGAAAATGGAGAGATAGAATGATGGAGAGAGGGAGAGATCCAGAGGCAGGACTAAGCAGACTGAGAGAAAGCACCACTCCTCACCACCGTGAGTACTGTATTGTGTATACATGCTTTTCTCCTTTCACTCTCTATTGAGGGGGCTGCTTCCTAACTAACTGAGCTGGCTGGTGTGATATACAGCAGGTGGACACTGTACAGACTATACAACAGGAGTACTGTAGATATGCATGGGATGCACATGATCACTTTCAAACTGTTGGCTGGAGTCACGTTGTGTTCCTCAGTGTGTAGCTGCAGAATGTGTCGTGTGAATGTGTGTGATTTAGAGTGTTCATAGATGTGTAAAAGTGTGAACATGTAAAGGTGGATATGGAGCTGACTCAGACATAAAAGTACAGAAGAAATGAGTTGTTTGTGTATGAGTACTTACAAAACCTGCGCCTAAATTGCGGCTATGTTTAGAATGCTAATTTCTTTATCATGTATTTGTGTTGTTTTTTAAGTTTTTTTGCAAACGTTTCTGGTTGAAGTTACACTTGCAGGGTTTTCCAACAGGCAACTGACGATTGTTTGGTGTGAAACGTAATGCATTTAGTTTGTTACTACATTACTTAAATCCTACTATGTGGACTGCTGGCATGCAGGAGGTCTTTCCACCAGATGGAGGTTGACATTTCACACTGAATGTGCTGCAGATCAACAGACACACACTGACCAGACAGCTCCACAGACTGCTGGGTTTTATTGTGTTGTCCTTTTGTTCTTCCTGTGTCCTGAGGGGATGTTGCTTCACTTACTGTTCTCTCTTACACACAAGTAGATTTGTAATGTTTTTGCACATGTAAGTCTGTTCTATATTCCAAACTGAAATGATACCACAGTTTCTTGAGTGGTATTTCCCAGCACTGGTCTAGAAATGTATCTTCACTCACCACCAAGAGCAGAAGGAAAGCTGCTGCAACTGTCTATCCACAGTTAGATAACATTGGTTAATTTAAGTGTTTCAGATAGTGTTGGAAGGGAGGACTGGAGAATTTACCAGAAGTGTATTATTAAGTGCAATGTTGATGCTGAGGACAGCAGACAAGAGGTTAGGGGAGGTGGCGATGAGCGAACTAAGAAGAGCGATCATGATAACTGTTGCCATGCCTTTTTCCCTTCCTCACTTTGAGTAATTGTTTCTGGAAAGCCGCTTTCTTTCTGTGGCTTTTGTCAGCTCTGTATTCCTTGGTAAGATGCTGCAAAGTCAAAATGCCGCAGATGCCACAGAATTGTGAAAATTGCTTTAGAATATGTTTGATTTTCATTTTTTTTTCTTTTTAAAGATTAATTTTTGGGTCTTTTTGCCTTTATTACAGTACAGCTGAGGGAAAGGGAAAGGGGGAGAGATGGGACCACGGGGAGGATTCCAACCTGTGCCGCTGCTAACAACGTTTTTCACATATACAACCAGTGACTTTATGTAGAGATTTAAGTAGGGATAAGCAGCCAACGAGTGTAAAATAACATGACACCATGGGTTGGTTTTCCTCCTCTCCTCCCCAACAGACGCCACTGGTGAAGATAATACATAATATGAAAAAGCACATTTCTCTCAAAAATGTCTTTCCAGCTGCAAACAAGTGTGTTTACGTTTATGAAATCTGTATATGAAATACACAGCAGTGGGAGGCAAATGCACCAATGACTTCCATGATATCAGATACATGTTTGTTCCACAAATGTGTGTGTGTGTGTTGGTATATACGAGTGTGTCCTCCTGTAGGATGTGGGAATGTATGTTGGAGGGTCCCAGGCTCTGGAGGGAATTGGAGCAAAGGATATCTCTGTCCTTTGTCGGGATTTACTCTCACAATGAGGATTTAGTGGGTGGCACTTGGGCAGGGTGTGTCTACATAACACCCCAACTCGCCACATACTGGCCCCTGGCGTCACCCGTCACTTTGTTTTCAGCATCAAAACCACTATATTTAGTTTAAGGAAAGACATCTACATGGTTGGGCTTAAAGCTACTATGTTTGTACAGTGAAAATGAAACTGATTGTCGTGTACGCGGGACACAAACAGTTCAGTGTTTCAGTGTTTGTTGGACCCATCTACCTCCCCGCCCTTAGTGTGTCTCTTTTGCTCTTTAAACTACATCACTACAGTCACTCCCGGCGCACTTTCTCAGAGTGTTTACTGTTCTCCCGCTGATGGGTTTACATTGTAGTTAATGGAACGCCTTGTGCATTTCATACCGGCACTAAAGGATGCCTTGTGCAGCAGTACCTAATAATAATAATAATAATAATAGATTAGACTTATATAGCGCTTTTCAGAATCTCAAAGACGCTTAACATAATAATGGGAAATACGGTGTGAGACAAACGAACGACAAAGACAGGCAACATACACAGGCACACTGTCATGCATACACACGGACAAATGGGTAGGGGGAGGAGGGGGCTACAAGTAAGCAGAGGAGAAAAGATGGGTTTCGAGGCGGGACTGGAATATGGTGAGGGAATCGGAGTCTCTGATGGGTTGTGGGAGTGAGTTCCAGAGCTTGGGAGCTGCCATGGAGAATGTTCTGTCCCCAAAGCTGCGGAGGTTGGACTTGGGGGTGGAGAATAGACCAGCTGAGGTGGATCTGAGGGACCGTTGTGGTTGGTAGGGG
>CAKAOH010002780.1:6945-31129 GCA_916701665.1 Sebastiscus tertius | reverse complement strand
GAGCGTCCTCCGTGTACGGCGCAGCAGCTCATGAAATGCCACAGCTGCAGAGAAGCCAGCTGTAGATGAGCCCACTTAAATCAAATGGCACTTGTCCCGAAACGGAAAGAAGAACAAGAAGGCTGCGACTTTTCTCAGGACTGCGCATCAATTGGCAATAAGTAAAAACAGTGTGCACACACACTTGAACAAAGGCTTTTTGGCAATACATTGTACTATGGCAATACATATTATTGTGGTGTATTATATGTAAAGAAGAGGAAGAGTGACAAAGGCAAAGAGATAGAAGACAGAAAGGTTATTATCATTGCAACACATTGCAAAGTTCTTTGGCTCAGTTACAACCATACAGGGTGGTTGCTAAAGCCAAGCAACTGCTGCTTGCATGCAACCAGCAAAGTCAAGTCGTTAATAACAGAGCTGCTGTGTGTGCAGTGAGGTTAGACCGATGAGTGTCGAGTCCAAAACACCATGTAGTTTGTCAAACTATGACCAAATCCTGTGAGGATCAGCCGTAGAAAGCTCTGACTGAGTGTTGGGAGCATGTTCATCCTGCAGGATTGCGAGTAAATGAACTGTGTGGTTGTGTCCGACTGAACACAACTGTGGTCAACTTTGCATGCAAGACAAACTGTCACAGTGTAATGAGGATGGGGTGCTGCTAGCGAAGACTACGAGGTGGTGTCATGAAGCCTGTCCTCGCTGTCGTCGTCTTTCACTTGGCTGCTATATCTGTATCGAGAGTAGTTAGTCGCCCCACCTTCTTCTTCTTCCTCCTCCTCTTCATCAGATCTATCGAAGCCGTAGTATCTTCGGCCGGTGGGGCTGGAGCAGGAAAGAACAAGTAGAGTAGCTGATGTTATTGTCAAGAAAATGAGCAGAGAACAGTCTAAGAGAGCTCAGTGCACCGCAAAGTAAAAAAACACAAGCAAATGCAGAAATCATCATCATCATCACAACACACGCATTGCTTTTAGAAATTAAAAATATTAGGTTAGGAAGATTAGGAAATCTTCTTAATGACCTACCAGGTGGGACAAAATGACAGCAGATGTAAAGTAATAAAAGAAACAGTTTAGACTGACCCAGAAAGGTCGATGTAGTGTATATGAATTATACTGTATTAATCTGTAGTATTGCTGCAATACATCTTCCAGACACCAGTAGCAGCACTAAGCACGCTGCCTAAGCACTCTGCCTGGTGAGCGAAGAAGAAGTCCCACACCATCTTTGATTTTAAAGTGTTGACTTTAATGGAAGAGACGTTTCCTGATCTGACTAAATTAAGGTTTCTTTTGTGACATTGTTTTTCTCACACGGGGAAGGTTGCTAAGAAGATTGCCTTCCATCCTGAGGCTACCTACTTCTCCGCTGTGACGGAGGTTATAAAGAAATAAGCGGGCTACGGTGGTAATTCTTAACCGGTTTGGATCAGTGTGGTTTGGTCAATGTGGTGGCGCGGCAGGGTGTACACACCCACTGTACCTATAGAGGACAATAGAGGGCGGAGCCAGTGTGAGTTAGAACGAAGGTTATGATATTGTAACCCTAGATCTATAGGCACAGGCGGAGCCCTTTACCAAGGAGGTTCCTGCCGCTCCTATGCTGCTCGCTGAAGAGAGCGTGGGTATTCGCTAGGCACGTCCTGATTGGCTGGCTACGTTCATGCAAATCTCAGTGGGCGAACATGTGTGTGTGATTGGAGGAGAGTATTACCCACAGAGGCCAGTGAGGGCTCCGCCTGTGCTTATAGACTATAGGGTTACAATAACGTAACCTTTGTTTTCGGTTGTGTTGTGCATCTCTTTCATTGTGTACCACTTGCTTTGCAGCGTTTTCTGTATTTGCTGATGTTTGTCTAATTGTGAATGTTTCTCAATGTGCTTGTGTTTTCTATATTTACTGGGTTTTTTAAAAATTTGACAGCTGTGTTGTTGAAGTGGTGACGAGGTCGTCTTTATTTGCTTGTGTCTGGTCTATCTGCTTTCTTCTGTGTTCTTGTGTTACAGCATGTCAAGCTCTCATAACCACCACAAACTAGCTGTGCATGTTGTGAGGTTAGCCTTTGCTTTTGCATCTAATGGGCACAAAAACTCATGCAGTGTGGTGCAACACTAGCATGCAAAACTGTTTTGTGTTATTATGGTTCCTAAGGAACTAAATTGATGCCATTCAGATACCAAATACAAAGTAGTGCAACAGATGTGATTCTATCTTCTCAAAATGGTCCTGTTCAGACCTGGTTTTATAACATGCGTCCTGTCTGATCTGATCACAAGTGGACAGCTCTAAGTATTTATCTTTATGTTTTTAGGTTCATAAAATTTACCCAAATTCCCGAATATGTAGGATATTACTACTGCTGTCTCCCATCGGTAAAAAACAATAACGAATTTGGTCTTTGCAAACAGAAATGCTGGGCTACATGTTTATTTGCATACAAAGTAGGAAAGTGAGATGCGATCACTGGAGACGCATTCTAATGCCAGATGTTGAACTGACGAGGTTAGAGCTGTCCACTTGTGATTGGATCACCCAAGACGCAGTCAAGTGAATCAGCTATATTGAATTAAAAACCTGCTGAATATGAAACAAGTGATAACCTGATTCCATGATTTCTTTCATCATCTCCAATAATCATAATGAACAAGAAAGATCCAATCCATCACCAGTCTACATAGAGCCTATGCAAACGGCTTAAATATTGCTAACTGGGGGTTAATTACTGTCAACAGTGCATCTCAAATGAATTTTCTAGTTATTGTTAATCAATGCTCGGGGTCTAATTATACCTGCAGTTATGGGGCTGGAAGGAGGAATGTATTATTTGCCTCCTGTTATTTTTTACCTGTCTGGGGCTATAAATCAAAGTGACATCCCGGGAGTGATTAAAGGCTCAGTTAACATTCACGTTGAGTGCAGATTCTCACCAACTACACTTCCTGGTGTAGAGTCCTCAATGAAAGCCTTACTACACTAGTGGAAAGACAGCCACAGATGTTGTGGTCACTACTGTTTGACTTGAAACTGAGAAGGTGTAGTAAATAAAAATTGGTTAGCATTCCTAAGTCAAATCATCAAAAATGCAACCTGGATATTAGAAATTGAAACCGTAGAAGTCTAATCCCAGTCAGATTGAATGGGGAATGTTTAATGCGCGATTGTTAAGAGCGGAAAAAGTCTTTGATTGGTTAGGTCACATCATGCTTCAAAAACACTCTTCAAGGTAAATCCGTCTCAGGCAACCACCTACTGCCTGCCTCAGTCACTGTCCGCCCGGTACAGGTACTTCATCATCAGGCTGTCCACCTTCTTCTTTCTCTTCTTATCATCCTTTTTGTCTGAGGGTCCTTTCTGGCTCTCACTCGGTGGCCTAGCTTCTCCTTCCCCTTCTGGGCTGGACACCTTTCGAGCTGGGGCCCTCTTCACACTGCTGGAACTTCGGTAGGAAATGGTGGAAGCGCCTGAGCTCGACCCAGAGTCCGACTCGGAATCTGAAGACGAAGACGACGAGGAAGAAGATGACGACTTGTCCCTCTTCTTGGACTTTTTCTTGGACTTCTTGGACCTCCTCTTGGAGCTGCTCCTGTGACGACGGTCGTCTCCTGAGCTGTCAGACTCGGAGCTGTGGCTTCTCTTCTTTTTCTTGCTCTTGCCTTTGCTCTTGCTGCGATGGCGACTGCTGCAGCTGCTGCTGCTGCGGGGCGGTCTCATGCAGTCCACTGCGGATGCAGAGCGTCTCAGACTGCTGACAGGGCGACTACTCTCTCCATTACGGGTACTTTTGCTGTCGTCTTCATCGTTCTTGGATTTTTCTTCTTCACCCTCAGAGTCTTCCAAGCTCCTGCGCTTGAATTTGATAGGCTTGAAACTCAGCACCTCATTGATGGCTTTCTCCAGGTCAGGATCAAGGTAATTGCGATGACTGACTGGTTTGATATCCATGTTATCAATTGGGTCATTATCAGCAGTTGATGACCTGGCTTGTGGCGGTGGCATGGAGATACTGCGGCCAGTGGACGAGTGAGGACTGTACGCCGACCTCTCGGTGTAGGCCACGCTTCGACTATCATCAACGTCAAACTCGCTCAGGCGGCAGCTGCGCGACAGCGACATATGGGAATCAGCTCGGCTAATGCTTCCCGGACTGCGACCCCCAGACCGTCTGCTAAAGCAAGGGCTACTGGGACTGCTGCCATACAGTGGCCGCCCGCCTCTCCCCTCATCTAAGCGTGAGGTGCTTCGGCGGCGTCCAGTTGGGCTCGACAGACCTAAACTAATGGTAGACTTGGCATCATTTTCAGGGCTTAACCCAAGCCGTGTGGATGCCCGACTTGGTGCAGTGTATGAAATGACTGATTCGTTGTCAAAGTCACCCCAGCGGCTGTCCATGCCTTTCCTGGCTCGGCTGTTGGCCTCTGAATAGGCCTGGGAGATGACTGATTCTCTGTCATTGATGTCATCCCCTGCCTGGGACCTCCTCCTGGAGCTGACAGAGTAGGTTTCACGCTGAAGATCTGAGTTTTTGGGTTTAGCCTTATGGAAGGATAGAGCTTCTTCTGACTCAGCATTCTCCTTGAGGGCACTGAAGAGGGCATCCCCTTTGCCACCGACGGAATCAAGGTTGGAGCGTTTTCTGTAGCTCAGCGAGCTCATCACTGACATCGGCCTGCTCGGCTCTACCTCTTTGCCCTCTTTTTTTACCTCTTTCCATTCCTTACCCTCTTTCCACTCTTTCCCTTCCTTTGCGTCTACATTTGTAGCAAATCTAGAAAGAAGCAACAGTGGAAAAGATGAAGGGATGAAGACAGTGGGAAAGAAAATGACAAACGTGATACATTGGGTCAAAGTGGAGGTGAGTGAAGGAAGAGAAAAAGAAACAAATGAATGAAACTTGACAAATAGAAACAGAAAGAAATCATGAAATTTAGCAAAATGACAGTAAAGTAATGAAAAAAAGACATTAAGGAGAGTGCAACTGGAGACAACTGACAAGGGACTAACGAGGTTTTTTTTCCTGCGTTGAAATGTTAAGACTCCGAAATAATTGTATTGCCCACCAAGGACAGATGAAGGTCACAGTAATGATAAGAATAGGAAAAATCACAACTTCAGCCCACTACAAACCCACTTTAAAGCAAATGAAATGTTTCGGCCAATGTGGCATTATGGCAACAAAACATTCATAGAGACATTTAGTGAAAAAGCAGATTCATGTGCAATACATCTGGAAAAAACAGCTAGATTTGCTCAGGAAAAAGGATTCAGCAGCAATTTGTTTCTATTGGGTATTCCAGACTGATAGGGTTGAGGTCCAGTATAAACACAGGCTGTATGTACTGAGACACAATCAGTGGTTGTATTCTGCATTTTTATTGGAATAAGTGACTTCAAAATCCATATTTTTTTTCTACATGAGCATAATATTGAACCAAGCTACTGTATGTTTAATACTGATCTCAAACTGTGAATCCCTGTGAGCATTATAGAAACTTCAGTAACACCATCTGGGTAAACTCTGGCGGGAAATGTTTCCCATATCAAAGCTTAACCAACATGTTAAACTTGATGAGCTTTTTATCCCCTTTTGTTGCTCTACTCTTTGTTGAATTACCGAGAGAACTTCGGCAAGAATTCTAGTGTTCTTGTAATCGTGAACCTTGCAAATGGCAATCAAAGTCACTTGAACTTGAAAGCTACTACTACAAGGGACAGTGTTGGCTTGCTCGGTGAATCAGTCACCATTTGTCTGTGGAGACATGCTGCTAAGGGAGATTTAAAAACTCCAAAAGTTTTAAAGTTGGGAGTGGCTCAGCTGAGGGAGGGAAGTTAAATCTTCTAGTAAGGAGACGAATCTGGGGCAATCGAAGCTGTCAGCTGGCAGACACATTCATTAATCTCAGCGAGCGGCTCAGGTAGACTATGCCAGCTGGCCATTGGGCATGTCAATAAATCTACCACGGAGGTGGCTTGTTTTTAGAAAAAAAAAAGTCCCCTCTTCGCTGAGCGGGCGACAATAAAGACAAAGCAGCTTGAAAAATACATTTAAGTAATAGCAGCCCCCTCATTTCAGCCAAGTACTCGGCTCCGATTGCTTTATTTCCTTTGGGTCAGATTATATGAACCATTTCATCCAAACTGAGTCCAACAGCAGTCAAATGTGTAGGTAGACGGCTTACTAACTGTTTCTGTCGTGATAGTAATAGCTGCTGCCTTTGTACTGACCTGGAGCTCTTGAGGCTGCCGTCGTCTGAAAGGTTCTTGGTGGAACCTTTGCTTTTAGACAACCAGGACTTCACCCCATCCACACGATCCTCCACCTCAGAGTCTGTGTCTGAATCCCCCTGACTGGTGAGGAGTCAGAGACAGGAAAAACAAGTCAGAGGAAGCAAAGGAGAGACGAGATGGCGAAAAAAAAGAGAGAAAAAGTAAGATACGGCCATTCACAGTGAGAGAGAGAATAAGGTAAAAGAATTGTTAGTGTGAAAGGAGAGTCAACACTGGTAGAAATGTTCCTGTAATTCTCTGTGGCTGTGGAGCCAGAGAATGAAGAACAGGCTGTTAAGCGTTAGTGTGGAAGCAAAGGATTGTGACATTTGTTCTGGATAAAAGACAGCACATGCTCAAGGAGCCCCAGAAAGCACACAAACATGCCCACGAGAGGTTGTATAGCTGTAAACACCACACGGGCAGCTTCTTCCTGTTGTCACTGTTAGAGGAGTGCTACAGCACATGTATCACGGTCCTGCGGTTAGCCGGTACTCAGGCATCCAACAAACATGCTACCTTTACATTCCCAAAGCTACTTCAGAGCCGTAATAGCACCATGACCCGAAAACAAAACCCAAGGACAGAGCTTGAATCATAGGAAATTTCATTTTTTTATAGTCTGGCTTTTATTTTCATAGTTATGGCCATCACTGCTGTTTGGTATATGATACGATTACACACACCAAATGTATTGTTGAGCCACTCTGCTAGACACACTTTTACATTGATCAACCACCTAACCTGACTGGTTTAAAAGTCCACAGCGCTACTTTGTTATATTAACTACAAATTGAAAGTGAATATGAAATGTGGTTTAGGTAATAACTTCATTTTCAAATAAGTGCTTGGATGATTTGGTTAGACTGATGATGGGTTCATCACCTGCCTAGTTGTGTGATCACTCACGTTGCTGTAAAAGGGGTAATTCAACAATTTAGTATTGCAAATCCATAACTTGGGTGAATTTGTGAGACAGATTTAGAAAATAAGAAGCAGACACATATCCTGGACATATCTTGATATCTCAAGCTCACTGGATCCTACACTTCCTCAAATAATAGCGTTTCAAACTCTATTCCCCCAGTTTGTAACACTTTCTATGATATATTTGTAGTCTCCAACCTCAAAGAATTTTTCTCAAAAGTTAGTGTGGAACTCCACCAATTTTACACATCAAAGCCTGTACAGGTGTTGGGGAGTTCTACTCCATATGTGGGAGGAAAAAAAAAGTAGTATAAAGCATTTAGTGTCTCCAGAGGTAGCTGTCTGGAATCTGATTAATGTCCTCAAGTGATGTCACTTGAGTCAGCATCGGTCAGGTCTGAAGACTGCAAGTTAGAAAATGAAACAAATCTGCTTGCGTGGAGTTAAAAAGAAGTGATCTCATCAGACCTCTGTAGCCTGCTGCGCATCTCTGCTGCAGGCTACATTAGCCGCTACTAGCATAGCACCTCTGACCAAACTTTTGGCGACCATGTTGCATTGCATAAAGATATCTCTAGTTCTGCTGCAAATATTTGGATCCTTTTTTTTTTTTTACGTGCAATTCTAAATCGGTAGAATTCTCTGTTAAGAGAGCTCAGAAGTACAACTTATGAACTGACATAGTGGCATTCCAAAAACAAATCTCAATACTATAACCTCAGCTTACCAAAGCCTTTTATTTTGCCGAAACGTGTCTGTGCCTATATTTCCTACATTTGCATTCAGAAAAGTGTTCAATAAAATGTGGTTTCCAAATGGGATTTGGTGTAATGGTGCAATCTATGTTTGTTTGAGGATACTGCTCTAGTGGTGTTCTAATGAAGGCTTGTTTGCTGAAAAGCAATGCCATGAGAGAATAAAATGGTAAACCGAGGCCATAGTATTGAGATTTTTTTGCGTTATTACAGTACGATTATCTCAGTTGATAAATTGTTCTAACATTAGCAGAGCAACCAATTGGCTCAGAGGAAGTGCACCTGGCTTGAATTGGACATTGTGTCACTGTTTGTCGAGCAAATAGCAAACAAACTTATGAAAGCCCTGTAGATCTCCGTGTGTTGAAGGACATAAATAAAAGAGAAAATCTCTATCACACTCACTCACTTACTTATTGCTGGTTTATTTCATACTTGTATTTCTGCAATGTGTCAGTCTAAACAGCCGTCATCAGGATACACCTGCATATACCTCATAAAGATTAGATCGAAACCACCTACACCAGATTAAAACACTGTAAAAGTGAGAAAATGCTCCCTTCTATTTGTTTTTAGATCTATAAATGTCACCATAACCAATGATGAAAGATGGCAAAAACGATGAAAACAACACTTATGTTGGGGGAAAAAAACAGAATTTTCATTGAACTGCACAACAGAGTGGCAGAACATGTCCAGATTTACCTTTCATCTGGTAATTATTTTCATCACCACTCCTGTGCACACACGGTGTCATATGCATACACTCATAATTTCACTTCTTGACAGAATGATTTGGTACACAGCTGGGCACTGCACTGTTTTTCCTCTCAATTATCATTACACATTCACAAACCACTGCGAGCCACGGAGTAAAATAGAGGGCTTGTCATAAAATTTGACACGGATGAAAAGAGCGCAACACTCATTAAGTGCCGTCAAAGCCCAGTGCTTGTGTGGCGCTGTGAAATTAAGTTGTTACAGCTTAATAGGCCTACAGAGACATCAGAGGGGTGGCTCAACATCTCTGCATCTGTTTCAGAACGCCTCCCATCTTGTCGAAAGGAAAAGAGAGAAAAACATTCTTTTTCTGCAGCACACACAGAGCTCAGAAAGGCCCGGCACTACCTATAATTAAAATCATTAGCAGTCAGAGACAAAAGCTCCCTGGATTTCAAAGGGGGAGATTTCAAATAATGGCTTGCCCAGTGAGATCCAAATGCATATAGCCTGCTAGCTTTTATGGAATACAATAACCTTGGACGGTAATGCTAGGACAGCATTCATGCCAAAGACAAGGAGGGAAAGGATGGGAAGGAAGGACGGGGGCGACGGACTCTTAAGCTGTAATTAGCTTTGCAAAACATGCCTCTACTATTAGACAATGTGGGGATTTGCTGCTGCCTACTGTTACGATGACAGAGCAGCCAAGTGTCTTTGTCTTTGGAACAGTGGACTTATCAGAATAAACATCACTCAATGAGGGGAGAGGACGCTCTGACGTCAGGTAGCAAGACATGTTTCCTTATGCCCTTTTTAGAGTTAAAGCTTCGCACGGATTTGTGTGTTGGTCATGTCTTGGCGAGTCAGCTCTTAAATTAGTCTTTTAACCTTTGTCTTCACTGGCAACACTCGTTTAAAATAACAACTCCTGCCTTGAGAAAATGGGAAAATGAAAACAGGGAAAATACGTTTTTTTTTTCACCTTGTAATTATAGCGACACTGCTGAGTTTCCTGAAACCTACAGCAGTACTACGAAATTACTGATTAGCTTGTGATGCTCTTTCTCCTCCAAATGGTTATGCCTAATACGTTTTTGGAGGAAACGTAATTGCTGCCTGGATTGCTTTATGTTGTGGACTGACAACATTTTTTCCAGCCATAGGGAGGCGGTCGGGGTGGATGGTAAGCATACAAAGTCAGGACCGCATGTGTTCTGCATGTAGTTAGGTTTTGGCAATTAACACATTGTCTCAAGACAGTCATCAAGCTATCGTAGTTACGAGCAGATATTATCGTAAAATAAATTAAATACGTTGACAGTAAATGTTTTGCAGCTTTGTTCAATAAGAACATTTTGAAACTTTACAGATATGTTCATTAATTTCATATTATGTGTTATTATTCTCCAAGACTTTATCTGTGTACAATTCCATGAGACATTCAGAGCACATCGAGAGAGAGACCTCTCAGGTGTACAGCCGAAACCACAATTGTGGGCAATATGTAATTGCGCACTTCACACATGGTGTCAACCACAATTTATGTCTTTGACCACCATACCATTAGTTAAGCCCTGCCGAAAGCCTGGGGGGAAGCAAACAAACACAGTGCCGGGGAGACATTAATTGTCTGTGACATTCTGCCGCCATTGGTTGTACATCTCTGTTACACGCTATTACATTCATCATTAGCTTCTATGGATCCTCCTCTGCTCTGCTCTGCTTAGCTTTGCTCCTCTGTGTCCCTGGGTCTTATAGACACCACAGTTTATGGCTCCGATATATGAAACTGTCGACCCAGTGAAGTCCCTGTGGCTTTGGAGCACAGACAGGCATATGCATCGTCTCCAAGACCGTCGGGGAACAGAAGCTGGGAAAACTCCTCTCATCCACAGAGTCACATAAAAAAACAAAATGTCCACTGCAGTGAGCGGTGAGTTCAGTGCAATATGAATTGCACATATTCAAATGGTCATTTATTAGCTATACTAAAAAGCCAACCGAAGTCACAAAAGCTATCTCTTTGTGTAGTCAAATATCTTAGCTAAAATGATTTTTTAATACTTAAAAGTAAGAATGAAGGTCTTTGGAGCCAGCAGCACAAGACACAAAGTAAACACATTTAGCCTTTACAAACCTAGAACAGGCAGCATTTTGTTAGGAGTGATATTGAAGAATAAGGACCACACTATTTAGCATTTAAACTGACCGATATTGACATTTAAAAGGTACATTGGTAAGCTTCTTTATTGTGCTACAGAAGCTCCTTTTCGATACTGGTGCTACCAGGGTGACCAAATGAGAATGGATGAAATTCAGGACAGGGGAGTTGAGGAAGGTGAAGGCCACAGTGGGCTTGTCCTCCAGTTCATTACATTCACAGTAACAGTAAAACACTTCAAAGTCTAAACTCACACTAAAATGTATTATTTTTGTCTGTCATTGGAAAAGAGAAACACAATGACTGTATCATAAGTAACAGTGTGTAAAGCACTATTATTATACTTTTTGGCTGGATGTCCAACAGATCCCAGGACACCGTCTCCATGTCCCGGAAAAAGGGAACATCTGGTATGTCATTTACAGAGCAGGTCTTTATGTTGTTGCAAAAAAACAAATAAACCCCTATATATTGTTTTATATGTATAAAATATTGTAATATTTGAAGCCGAAAGTGCTCCAACATTAGATATATGCCTTTCTGAAATGTATGTATTTTAGAGCAGCTTAATACAAATTGAATTATACTGTGTTAATATTAATATATTCAAATGTATAGCTGTATAATTCATATTCACGGGAAATAGAAATGTGTCTTATCCAAACACCAGGAAAGAGGAGCTTTTTTTTTTTTTTTTATTCAAATGTGGCTAACAGCTCATTACGAATCAAAACACTTGCTGCACTTCCCAGCTCTGATTAATAATCCCTTTACAGACAGGGGGACTGCAATGGCTGAGAGCCAGAGGTTAACGCTGCGTATGTGCTACTCGCCTGGTGAGCAAGACAGCTTTTTGTAAGACATTTGAGGGTTCTGCATTATTAAGCAAGTGCGAGTCAAAGATTGATGAGGAACACACCCTTTCTTTTCTCCTGTCAGGAGGGCAAGTCACCGCCGAGCCACCGTCACATCCAGCCCTAGAGCGGGCCGATGAAACATTAAGATGGTAGCCCAGGGAGCGATAGGCCCAACTGCTGTTCAAACACAATACAGCAGTGTCCGACATGACGCCCTCAGACCAAAGCAAGCCGGTAAACCCCCCCCACCCCAGGCTGCGTAAACGAGAACCACGAGGAAGATCTCGGCCTCAAGGGGGAGGACCAGAGACACTCTTGTCTTTCAATTCAAAGCTTTGCAAAGTGGTTAACCATACAGTGAGTCTGAGGAGGGAGGCCTGTTTCATGCTGGGGCTCAAGTAACATATTGTCAGTGGTATTCATGCAACTCAGCATGTGAGGGCATGCAATGAAGAGTGGAGTAAACTGGGGGTTGAGGGAATCTCTGAGCACTGTTGATGATGCATTATCCCAGAGCCTTCACACATCAAAAGGAAAATCCCCCCTTTGGATTTTCTGTATCTCTGTGTCTTCCGTGAGGCATGTCTTCCTGTTTGAATTGTGCGGATCTGGAACTGAGCCATCGCTCTTTGATTCTGAGGGCCTGACACCAAAAGCTGATGTCTTGAAATAGATGAAAATTATCACAGGAATCAGGGGGAAAATCACCAAACAAAAAAAAATGGCCCAGAATGCCAGGTGCATTTCAGATATCTTTTTTTTTTTTTTTCTGTCAGGGGGGATTTTTCCTTCAAATATCAGCTCTTTTCTACAATGTGACAGCCAGAAGTGATGGACTAACTGGACCGAAACTAAACCCAGAGAAAAACTCGGGATTTTCTCTCTCCACTATCATCCTCTCAACTAAATGTTCAAAGACTGTAGAATACTGCATCATTTCCAGTGGTGCAAAAGAAAGTTCAAGTTGCTCACGCTCTGTTCTGTCTTTTCTGATACTTTGTCACCATATCTTGCAAACTGGTCGTGATGATGATGATGATGATGATTGGTGGAAGAACAGAGAAAAAAAAGACAACACAGAAACAAAAGACAATAGAAAAGAAAAAAAATCAAGTAACAAACAATACATAAAAGGTGAATGATGCTTAAACATGTCTCAATAAATATGCGTGTCATGGCAGACGCTTTGGGATGACCCAGTTTTGGTTTTCCCTTCGGCAAACTAACTGTATGGTACGCATCATGTTTTCAGGGGCATTGGCTCAGCATGCCACCTCATCCTGATCTCGTGTCTTGCATACGGAGAGGAGAAGAAAGCCTTACAGAGCGTATTCTAATGACTCACAGAGCTGTTTACTGCTGCTGTAGGGACAAGAACTCTCATTATGTCTGTGTGTGTATTATATACTGTACCTCATGTCTGTGTGTTTCGTACAGAACTAAAGTCAGGATGCGGTTAGCCTAGCTTAGCATAAAGACTGGAAGCAAGAGACATGTCAAAATGTCAGTTTGTGATTTTAGGGTATTTTGTGCTGGGACATAAACAGTTTATATATTTGCCCAGCAGCTTCTATGGCCCTGTTCAGACCTGCTATTAACATGTGTCCTCAGTGATCGGATCACAAGTGGACAGCTCTAAGTACAGGTGTGAACGCACTCAAGACGCATTGAGATCAGATCTTTCAGATCACATTCAGAGGTCGTCTGGGCCACATTATGACCATGTTCTTTTAGCAGTGTGTATGCCAATGTCCTGGGCCACATTAAGGACCGCCTACTCTACTGACGTCCTGCTGGGATCCGTTGGATCTCTGCGCTCCTCAGGTGAACAGACAGGCAGACGCGAGCGCTGGTCTGCCTCGCGGCATGGGAATGGTTTCTTTGCGCTACTTTATTCTGTCGGTACAACTGTATTTTATTCAAATATATCTTACCTATAGGTTACATATCTACAGACTATCAGGCTATGCATTATTATCATACTGTCGGAGATGTGTCTGTGTTTTTGTTCCGCTGCTTTGCTGCTCTCATCCCCCGCTCTCTGAAGCTCTGTACCCGCTGTTGCCTGGCAAATACAGCGGTGCCGGTGGCACGGAGGTCCCCGGGGACCGCCGGTAAAATAACCTTATATTTTGATGTTAATAAAATGTACCCAAATATGTGGGATATTACTACGGACATAAATGTAATATTACGCCACAACGTATGCTGTATTAGCCGTGTGTTTACTACGTGTTTATTTAGTGAGATTGGATCACAAGTGGCCACTCAGGACGCATGTGGAGACGCATTCTAATGCCAGGTGCGAACAGACGTACTTAGAGCTGTCCTCTTGCGTTCGGATCACTCAGAACGCATGTTAATGCCAGGTCTGAACAGGGCCTATGACTATAGTGCGGGTTGCCAGTTACAGTTACAGCCTCCAGGATTTCTGTGTGTGCCTGGCTGTTGTTCATCAAAGCTCTGTTCTACACACAGACATAAGACTGAAAACAAACAACTTTCTGTAAAGCAGAAAAAAATTTGAGAAAAACATTTCTCTGCAAAATGATGAGCAATAAAAGATTACAAAACTGTTCCACCACTTTTGGATAGTACCTAAAAAGGAAGGTAGTCAAACATCCTGCAAGAAGATGTGGATAACAATGTATTGGTAAATTTTCATTATCTGGTGAGTCAACAACTCAACCAAAAGTAATCCGTTGATGAAGATGGTGAGATGAGGTTGAAAACTCAAGAAAATAGTCAGTAAACCTTCAAACTATGATGTAAATGTTTTCCAAATATGTTCGGAGGGACATTATCCTGATTTTCATTCAGCTGACAGTTGAACCATCTTCATGCCAACTGAGCAAACTCCATCCACTGACGAAGACAGTGAGATTCTGCTGAAAGCTCTGCCAAAAACCAGCGAATGGACCTTGAGCTAAGATTTTCTTTTTGTGCGCTTTACTGCACTCACTACTCTGTTTCAAACTAAGCCCTCCTCCTTCCGGAACGCCAAAAGGCTCCAACGTTAGAAGTGAATTCCTCTGTACCTGTTGATAAGGTCTTCATTGTCGTCACTCTCCATCTCGTCCTCGATGGCTGCCTGGAGGTCACCGATCCTTTTGAAGGCCAGCTTGAGGTCTGCCTGCAGGCTCTGATTAGCAGCCTCTAAGCTCTCAATGTCCATTTCCTGTTAATGAGACAAGAGTCAACGGAGTGGGACCAAAGGTTGATTTGTTGTTGATGGATGCTCTTCTAAAATCACTGTACTGCTCGCTCATTGCAAATCGTTAGCAAGTTGTCTCATTATTGTCCATCACGTCCTTACCAGCTCGTGTTTTTTGCGGCTGGCCTCTGATTCCTTTTTGGCCAGCTCACCCGTCTCCTCTTTGATGTCGCGGATCTGTCTCTGCAGACGTTTGTTCTGTTCCTTCTCTCGAATCTCGCTGCTGCTGCGCTGGTCTCGTTCCTCTGTCAGCTTCTCTAAGTTCTCCTTAAGACGAGTTACGAGGCTCTGCAAAGCAATAAAGAGAGACGGTTCGACAATACGCTCAGATTGATACCGTGTACAGCCAGCTGGACAGAACACGAACATAATGTACTGGATGAAAAAAAGCTGCCCCCTCTTTCATTTGAATGAGGGCAGCCTGTCAGTGGAGTCAGAGCGCCAACGCAGAGGGATCCGTCATCCTCTAGATGAAAAGTCAGAGGATCACCAAAGTTCTTATAATTAATCCTGAGAGGTACATATCTGGAACAAATGTCATAGCAATTTATCCCATATTTGAGATATTTCTCTCTGAATTGTTGGTCTGACTGACTCACTAGAGCCCAGCTGCCAGCTAACATGCCATTTTAAATATTTACAGTATCCTTATCATTATGTCCCACAAAGATCTGCATTGACCAATCCCTGGTTCAAACTTCAGTGCTGTAGCAGACGAGAATCAGAGCACATAAAAAGGGAAAAACATTCAAAGAAAGCCCTGAAATAATGTGAACAAATGTTGCGGTTCAGTGAGTATGGGCAATTCATCTCCACAGAACCCAGTCAGAAAACAATGTTAACAATTGATGAGCTTATTTGTATCAATAATGCATTGGAGTGGTGCAGCTGGCTTTCATCACAAATACTGTATGTTTGCAGTGTTTTAACAGGCGGCTCCTCTATAAGTCTTTTTAAATCTGCAGCCAGTCTGTATTCAGTCTGTGCATCGACGCCGGCAGCATACTTCTTCGGTGAGTTAGCTCCTGCATTAGCCACCAGCCCTGTCCATATTTCACACACTGAGTGGGTGTTGCACTGTGCCTCCTCACATCGGTATTGATTGAGCGCCGCTACCTACAGCTTTGATGAGTTATACTACTCAGGCAACCTGAACTATTCACTCTCTGCAGTTATTAATGCTGGTGAGAAGCCATAAAAAGCCAAGAGTTGAACCATTGTGTGTATTTTCCTAACTCTGCACATTTCACCACAGGCTGAAAAAAAAAAAAAAAAACACATTTAATAAATAAATATATTTATTTTGAGTTTGGAGGGCAAGGAGCAGAGGGAGTGTGCCTGGCGGTGAGCACATCGCACAGCTAGTAATTACTAAACTGAACCTGCACAATTGAGCGCAGGGTCATTTTAACAGTGGGCGAGAGAGGATTTCAATTTCTCCCTGGGAGCGTGCAGATGGTAACCTTTATCCTTCAATTGTGCTGTTTGTCTCAGGCGCAATCTGGGAATAATTTAAAAATGACACAATAACAAATTGTCGAGCGAGAGCAATAAAAGCTAGAGGACAAAGTAAAGCAGGGATGGGTATAATCTAACTGGCAGCGGTCTGAAATGTGATGGAGGTACAGTACATGGTGCCACTTGTGTTCAGTTTATCATGACCTTTCTCCGTCTCTGCAGTCGACCTCTGACCCCCAGCAGCTCATTTCACCCTCACTCATGTCTTCCACATGCTGCAGCTTCCTCTACCAGCTGCCAACCAACACCAGCCCTCCTCCACCTGTGTTTAGCTCTCACCTCCAGGCGTTTAACCTGGGTCTTCTCAAACTCCAGCTTGGTCTCCAGCTCGCGGATCTTGGCCTCTTGCCGGCTGACAAGGGATTTCTCCACCATGGACTGCTCCTGGAACTCCAGCTGGCTCTGGAGGGCTTGCAACTAAGACACAAAAATACACAAATTTATGTCACTATACCTGTGAGTGCCACTGAGTGCTAGGATGAAATCAGAGCTTTTTTGTCTGAATTCAAAGCTTTTCGTCACAAAGAGTAGATATCCCATGTGGAGTGCTGCAAGGCTCTGTCCTGGGTGCACTACTCTTCAGTCTTTATGTTACCACTGTCATTAGAGATGCTAAATTAGAATTTTTTTTCTAACCGATAACCGACCCTCATAAACCGACAAGATCAGTGTGTTGCATGCAGCGGTGCGCCAGCTGCAGTGTATGAGCACAACAGACAACTAAGTCCCCAGGTCACCCATCCGGGAGAGTTACTGTAGCAGCCACGATGCTGCGTGTAGTGTCGAGGACACATGCAGCCACTTTCCCAGTAAGTCTGCACCGCACCATTAGTTTAGCTGCGAAGTTGTAAGCTGTGTCTGCCCAACAGACCGCGTCTGTTTGGTTTTGCTACGTTCGGAGATGTAGCGTTGCTGGTGGCTTCGTGCTCCCCGTTGTCACACACACATACGGTCTGTTAGCGCGACGTAACGTTAGCAAGTGAGTGACAGATCATGTGTGTGGCGGCAGCGGTGAGTGTGGGGTTGTTGGTGGCGTTATAGCTGTGAACGTAGCTGTAGCGGGCAGTGTGTACAGTCTATTTGTCGGTAAGTAAACGCTACAACTCCTCAGCGCAACACTTTGCTCAGCTTTTTAATACATTTTTAATGTTTCTTTTAACCGTTTAACCATTAGCATTAATCGGTTAAAATTCTTAAAGTCGGTTAACGGTTAATTATTAACATCCCTAACTGTCATCTTTTAAGGCTGCTTAAAAACTGCATCTTTGACATCAGTTT
This sequence comes from Sebastiscus tertius, assembly GCA_916701665.1. NCBI lineage: Eukaryota > Metazoa > Chordata > Actinopteri > Perciformes > Sebastidae > Sebastiscus > Sebastiscus tertius. The sequence goes on along the minus strand of CAKAOH010002780.1, from coordinate 13,429 downwards.
TTTGACACCCCAAAATGTCCTCCAGCTAAATCAGGACAAAACTGAGATTGTAATTGTTGGTCCAAAAAAAAGGAAACTGTGCGCACAATTGACTACACTCTTTCAGCACATTACCGCACAAGAGTCTTCAGGTTTTCACTCCAACTAATCACTTGATGTTTAGAGTTGTACATTCTCCTTCTCTGACTGAGGGAGCTAATCCCCTGCTGCGTTTGGTTGCATTACAAACCTTTATCGTCTTGGGTCACAATGGCACAAGGTAAAGCATTTGAAGTACTTTGAATTTTAAATGTTTGAAGCTTTGATTTGGCATGTCAGGTCATCAGCACATAAACCCCGTATAACCAACCTATGACCTTGGGTCATATGAAGACATCATACCAGTTGTACAGTACAGGTGAAGTGGGGAATAGTGGTCTAAACTCTGGCTGGGTTTGATTTGTCAGGTGGAGCTGTGTCTGATGGATTCATGGGGAAACCAAGTTGGCCATCTGTGTCACATATTGCCAGGGCCAATCCTGCTTGAATGACACATCTATTACATCAAGGGTTGTATTTCTTAAGAGACCAGTGCAAAAGAGATTGGCAGATGCAGCGCTGCACATTCATGCAAGTTTGTAAATTGGATTCTTCACTGCACTGCAGCAGAGGAAACTTTAGAAATTTATGAGACTGAAAGTGTCATAGGGTCGTCATACGTTGACAATTTCTAATCCGAGCTATCTATTATCTATTATCTATTATCATAGAAAGACAGACGAGTAGAAAATTGTTACATTCAAGAAGTTGGAACCAATGAATGATCGGCTTTCTTGGTTGAAAAGTATTACAAGCGTAAAATAAATGCTAATGGACTTGCATTTATATAGCGCCTTTCTATTCTTCCGACCACTCAAAGTGCTTTACACCACATGCCAGCATTCACCCATTCACATACACTCACACCGATGGCTCAGCCTTCGAGAGTAATTTGGCGTTCAATATCTTGCCCAAGGACTGGAGAAGCCACCTCCTGAGCCACAGAAGTGCTTCCTGTTCTTGAACCTTTTTGAATAACTGTTATGACCCTGGTTTTGAAAGGAAACTCCTTGGAGTTAATGCTGGAGTGGGTAGAAATGGAGCATATATGATTAAAAAGTTATTTTTTATAAAACGGTCACTATATCCTGACAGTAGTGAATGAGACAGGTAAACAAATCAGCCTCTGTGTCCTCCGGTGCTCCTAACGGCACCTGCAAGATTTCACAGACTGGAAGGAAAACAACCAGTCAGAGCTGATCTGGAGTCTGCCGTCCAGCTGCCGTCTATGAGACCCAGCTGTCAATCACTCACAAACTCCGATCAAACGGTCAAACTAGGCAGCGCTGATCAAATATGAATCAATATTCTGTTACTGTAATGCCTATTTCCCTCCTCAAATGTTTTCAGAAACATCTTGTAGCGTACTGTTTAGCTGTAAAATGAGAAAGTTTGTGACCCCGCGGCCATGTTGAGGAAATACCAAGCACCAACCCACTTCCGGAGCACAGCCAATAGGAACGCTCAATAGAAACGCTTTCTCTGAAATGACCTGTGATTGGCCAAAATCCATGAGGAGGTGCAGAAGTCTAGGTATCTCTTAGAACACTTGAATTACAACATGCTGAAAGGTTATTATGGAATTTTTGCCCAATGATGCCAAAAATATACTGCCTACTGTCTAAAAGTCAGAATTAGTCAAAGTGATACTAAGCCAGATTTACAGAGACAAACATGGTATTGTATAATAAGAGATTATGTCTCTATTGTTTTCCTGTTCTTCTTTTTTTTTACATTTTAATGTTCTGTAATGTATGCACTTCAGTTGCAAAATGAGAAACTGTTGCCGCAGTGATATGAGGATGTTTAAATAGTTTACACAGATAGAATGTTGAGGCTTGGTGCTCTGTGTTCTTACAGCCCCTCATTATTTAATAGAATAAACTAATAATTGCTGTTTTCTAATGAGTTATTGGTCATCAATCAAAAGCCATAACTGTATGTGAAATGACTTCAGGTCAGGATTCCAGTTCTCTAAACCCGTCCTACTGGTTCCTTCCTCTGGTCTGATGCACTTTTTAAAACCGACATAAGTTCCACATTGTCACATCTCTCTCTATTTGTTTTACTGTCCTTTTAGATGGAATACAGATTTAAAATGGATGTCAGTGATACGCTAAGAGCAGAGAAACAGCATTTACCTTCTCCTGAACCTCCTGCTTCTCCTTGAGGGAGTCCTCCAGCTGGGCTTGTAGGTCACTGATCTGAGCCAGGTTCTGGGCCGACTGAAACCACGAAAACACAGGAAAGAAGCAAAGTCAGTGAGCAACATGATACTGTAGGCGGATATTAAACATGTTTTTTCTTTTATTCCACCTGATGGAAGAATGAATTTCACTTTTACAAGTGCATCATCAATTATAGACTAATCCTAAAAACTAAATCTAAATCCATTAAATGCCAAACAATAAAGAAATACCATATAGATCCAGTAAAATATGATGCCATCGCAGTGACATTACCTCGACAAATAAATCTGCTGGAAACTTTTTTTTTTTAGTTTGGTGAAAGCATATGAGTGAATCTCATTTCAATGTGACCTGTGTGAAATATTTGAGACAAGTGCTTTTTTTTTTCACAGTACATGAAACACTCTGCTACAGCGGGTCCCACGGGGAATTCAGCTGCTTCAGTTTAGACAGGAAGGATGGATTCATTTGGAGCCAGTTGAAGCAGATCACTCATCGTTCCATCAGCAATGGAAAGGAAGCGCTTTTACGCCACTTTCACTTCCACTTGCTGTTCATCTGCATATACAGCTTTAATACTACTGGGAGGTTGGGGTGGGTGGGGGGGGGCACACGAGCTAGCCAGATACCACCGCTTTTCAAAAATGTCTCAATCGGCAGGGATGAACGGTGTTCAGATCATTCAATGTAAAGCTGGATCCAGGGAATTTACCTTTTAAAAAAAGATCTTGGGTTTGCTACTTGCAGATATGTTGGGCAAATCTTTACTTTTTTATTAAAAATCGTTCACCAGCCAGTCAGTGTCATCCATCATATATCATCTTATATATCGTTATATGATGGATGATTTAGTTTTATTGTTGACATAAAGTATCAGCCGTGGAATTGACCAATATACTGCGCTGGTTGTGTATGGGAACAGGTTCCTTGTTGAGTTTCTGTCCTCTGGTAGCTCTCTGTTGTGCTGTTTTTCAATGAGTGGTTCCCTGTTTAGTTTATCTCATGCACATGAAGGCGCACATGCATGCACATGGGTGAAAAAAATGATTATTGATTTTTAAATTTGCATTAAAAGACTAACTTAAAGTTACTAAAAGGAACTTTTAACACAGTCTCAATGTAATACTGATGCCTCTGTATGACCTAGATAAGTAAATGAGACCATCAGCGAGAAGATTGGCTATTTCTATATAGCTATTCTTAATGCCTGTCATGGGGTCAGAGTCCCTGTGACATGAGACATGCAGGAACACCAGAAACTCCTTCAGCTCAGACTCCAGCAGGGCCTCCGGCAGCGACCGCGGACAGACCCCGATCTGGCTTCGCTGCCGCCTTCGACCTGCAGTCGGAGCTCCGGCAGGAGGTGCAGAGCTCTACGCTCAGCAGCAGCGGCTCCTCCTACGGTCAGAAGCAGAGCTTCGCCTCGCTGCTCCGCTGGTCCCTGCTGGAGACCCAAGCCATATTGCTGGGCCAGCTGGAGAGAAGGGAAGCACGAGAAAACCAGAACCAGGACTGCTCGGGGCAGACCGTCAGACCCTGCTGCAGTAAAATGAGAGGCTTTCTAAAGGGACTCTGGTGCTTGGAAACACTACCGCTTTTGTCAACAGGGACCGCAAAATGAAAGTTCCTCTTAGTAGCTTTAACACTAAATCCTAAATCCGTTTTTTGAGTCAGTAAATCTTATTATTTTGCTATTATACCATTGATCTTGGTCTCCGTTTATAGGCAAATTACTGTCTGGAAAAAGACAATTATTTGTCTTTTCTCCAGAGAAAATCTAGTAATTCTGTCCTCAAAAAAACATTTAGTATTCCTTGAGATGAAACACATTTGGTGTGTGTCTTGGTTTCAAATGTATTTGAATGTGTGAAGGGGCTGTGTTCGAGCTAAAACGGGGTGTTAAGTTGCTTTTTAAATAGTAGGAGCTTAATTGGCCGAACCCCACACACATGATTTCCATCAACACATAACAGATGGCCAATCCTGTTGCTGCTCTGTGGGTTGAGCTTCATTTCATTTTTAGATATTTAAATTAAAGTGATCGTGAAATAAAAGTAGGTAACACATTCATTGTCAGACGAAGAAAATTATTTTTTAAATTAATTTTTGTAATAAAATATGTTTTTGTAATTCCATTTTAAAATGTAATTCATTAATAATTTAAAGCTGCATAAGGAAATGGAAGCATTAATTGTCAAATGTAATTTCCAGGTCATATACTATAGAGAGAGGAGAATAGTCAACCTGGGCCACAGCGGCCTTGTGTTTCTTCATCAGCTCGTTGAGGTCCTCCTGGTCCTCCTCGTTCCTGGACTGCAGGTCATTCTTCTCTCTCTGCAGACGACTCAGCTGCTCCTCCAGCTGAAGATCACAAAGCAAATCACAGAGATTTATTAAATAGATCGAGCCAACTGTGTCGTGACTGTGTCAGACAAAATTAGAAAAAACAATGGCAGCTAGTTCTCCCACCAAAAACTAAATATCTTTATTTACACAGGGTCAAGCTCTCGAAATATTTTGCTCTATACGAATCAAATGCTTTCGATTTGTAGCGCCATTATAATGTACTCAAAGTGTTCAAGGCATATGCATTAATCACAATGCAGAATGCACCAGCAGATAGAAAAGCTTTTTGGAGTCTGTTAAAGAGAACATTTAGCTGTTAGTCACAAAATGTACAGCTCAGAATAAACTAAAGTCACGGCATGACAGTCACGGCACTGCATGCACAGTTAAAAGTCACAGCTGATATAGCATATGCCTTTGTGTATTAGCAAACTCACTGATCAGCAGCACATGAAATAGTATTAATGTGTTGTTGTATGCAGTGTTGCTAGTTGGAACAAAAAAATAAAGACAAATGTAAATATCAAGTTTTAGTAAAAATAAGTGGGCAACCATCAAAAAGGATCCCTAATATATATATATATATATGATATACAATACAAAAGCAAGGCCAAAAGCATTTTACAACATCTAATGAATCACTTAACAGGGATAGCTATTGCACAAGTTCAGCACGTTTTATACCTATTAAAGAGATCAATGGACAAAAACACATTTCTCTACACTGTAGTAATAGAGTGGAATAACTTTACTAACAAAAACAGAAAGAGATCGCATCTGAAAACAGATTTAAGGCGGTGTTCTGTGGCCACCATGACACGAATAGAATAATAGCGCAGATTTTTTATTCAACAATTGGAACATTATATTGTTATAACTAATAGATGGATGGTGGAGAACATTTTGTGATAAAAAAAGAGATAACAAGGATTTGTTTTTGTCAAAACAGAACAATTTTGGTATGTAGTAATAACAGGAAAAATATGTTGTTAAAAAAATCTTGGCATAACATTTACAGGATCTCATTAAAGTGAGAACATTTTCTCATTATAAATGGATTGTTTTGTTTGTCATGGTGGCAGAAATACTTTTTTTTGCATTAATATAGTCCTTTATGCATCATGTTTTTGTTTGTTATTTTCCATGTTGTTATCAGGCGGCAAGCTCCGGTTCTGAAAAGTGAAGCCGATGCTGAAGTACTTTAAACTTGCATTCTTTCTAACAGCCAGCAGGGGGCGACTCCTCTGGTTGTATAGACGTCTGTGAGAAAATGAGCCTACTTCTCACTTGAGTTATTACCTCAGTAAACATTGTAAACATGAGTTTATGGTCTCAATCGCTAGTTTCAAGTCTTTGTCAACCTTGTGATCTACAGGTTGCTAACACGGCTCTTTTGTCATGTCAGGTTGCAAAAAACCAAGATGGCGACGGCCACAATGCCAAACTCAAGGCTTCAAAACAGCAGTCTACAAACCAATGGGATGTGTTTTTTGTTAGAGGACTACATCAGACATCTTGGCTTTATTAAATTTGATTTCATTTTAAAATATGAAATAAAAAACAACAACTATTTAATGAATGAAACAACGTGGGCCGTTCCTTTTGGAAAGAAAATAAAATTGGACAAATTTGAATTATTAAACTGTGTACAAATCAATCATTTATCATTATTATTAATTTTATTATTAGTTCAAGAGCGCAATTTATTATTTTGTGCATATAAATTCCTTTTTTCTTCTCACATCACACCTTCTGGGCACTGCACCATCACAGTAATATATAATTGAAAATTAGAAGTGGAAAAAAGTAAAGTAAGTAAAGTCAAGAAAGTAGGAATAATTTCTAAATTCACTAGAATATGTGTGTATATA